>WOGL01001542.1:0-11188 GCA_015342145.1 Leptinotarsa rubiginosa | reverse complement strand
CCTAGGTCAATCGGCCTCAGCTCAGAAAATGTATTGTTATAAAAAACTCTCTGGAAACGATTATTCAGGTAAGTTTCAATCAAACCCAAAGGAGTTGCTGTTGCTGTACTATTTCGTTTGTAGCTATATATGTTTTAAAATATGTTTTTCCGTTAACCAGTTGTCGCACCCCTACGAATGACAACCCTCAAAAGTCGAAACTTGTGCGAGCCAAGGACTAATGAGGTCATACCTTTTAATATGTGATTTCTAACATGGTGCATAACATCCAATGCACAACATCCCGAGGTATTCATTTATCCTAACTGTCTAACATGAAATTGAAAATTTAGTTCTTTATCGACATGTATCCCTAAAAACTTATATATATATTTCATCTTATTGGGCCACTAACTACTCTTAATTTACATACAATATATAATTTGAAAAACCTGCAGACTGAAACTGTCAAGTTGAAGTGTGTGCACGCTGTGGTGGCACATATATCTCTCTGAATGTGAAAATGTGTCACATAATATAAGACATTGAAGAAATCCAAATACAATTGAATATACCAATATTATTTCTTCATTGGTAAACCAATCGACTTGTTTTAATGTTAGATAAATCAAATTACCTGAACCACTATCAGCTTCTAAATTGCCAGCCAACATTCTTATGAACGTGGTTTTTCCTGTGCCATTTTCGCCAAGTAAAACGAGAATTTCTGAATCTGAAAACTGTCCTTTAACAACAGTGAGCTGGAAGTTACCCATAGTCTTCACCATAGCAGGATACTCATAATGATTCATTCGTTTCACCTCTTCTTCAGTAGCAGACTCCGCTACTTTGAAAACTAAGGATTCATCACGGAAACGCAAATTTTCTGTTGGCACAAAACCATCAAGAAAAATGTTGATACCTGTTCAAAAAAAAAAAAAAATAAAGATTACTTCTTCATGAGAAGATACTCTAGCTTTACCTTCACGTACTGAGAAAGGCATGGTAACTACTCCATATGCACCAGGAACCCCATAAAGACAACAAATGAAATCAGAAAGGTAATCAAGTACACTCAGATCATGTTCGACAACAATAATGAATCTGGAATGGAAAATATTAATACTATCAGTTTCTCCAAATAAATTGTTAAAAACCTACTTGCTAGGATGTAAAAGAGAACGAATTGTTCTGGCAGCTTTCAAACGTTGTTTAACATCCAAGTACGAAGATGGTTCATCAAACATGAAAATATCTCCATTTTGAATGCAAACCATAGCACAAGCAAATCTCTGCAATTCTCCTCCAGATAAAGCACCAATTTCTCTTTCCTTAATATTAGAAAGGTCTAAAATAAAATCATAACTGTGCAAAAAGCTCTTGATCCCAAATAAACAACTTTACCCAACATTTGACAAATTTCTTCTACATTTTCTCTCTCATTTTTTCTATCAAGAAGCTGGCCAACCGTACCTTTGATAGCTTTTGGTATTTGATCAACATACTGAGGTTTTATCAATGCTTTTAAATCATCCTCCAAAATTTTCGTGAAATAATTTTGTAGTTCACTTCCTCTAAAATGACTTAGAATTTCAGTCCAGTCAGGAGGGTCCTATAGTAAAATACATATACTAGAATGCCATTAAAACAAAAAATATATCTTACCATATATTTACCCAAGTTAGGTTTTTGCTTGCCAGCAAGTATTTTTAAAGCAGTTGATTTACCTATACCATTTGTACCTACAAGTCCAAGTACTTCTCCTGGACGTGGAATGGGTAATCTATGAAGTTTAAAGGAATTCTTGCCATATCTATGAGTTGTTTCCTTCTGCAAATTGCTTGGCAAATTTATAATATTGATGGCCTCAAAAGGACATTTCTAAAAAAGATGATTTTGAAGGGAGAAAATATGAGTAATGTAGATATACCTTCACACAAATACCACAACCAATGCAGAGTTCTTCAGATATAGAAGCGATTTTGCTATTGGGGGATACTTCAATACAAAGTTTTCCCATTCGAACCACAGGACAAGATTTTTTGCATTCCTGTCTGCATCTTTTAGGCTTACACTTATCTGCATTAACTATAGCTATTCGTGTCAGCTTATCCGACTCCTCAAGAGCTTTTCTTTTGGACATTTCTATAAACAAAAATTCACCAATATGTTGGAATATAACCTAAAAATGTCAAGTTTTTTCAAACGTAACGTTATAAGTTTATATTATATAAATTGAGCCAACTTGTGTATTCATTTCGAAAAGTTCTGACCTTTTTCTAGGTTTATAATATCAAACAAGAAACGTCAGCTACTCAAAGAACTGCCATGAGGAAAATACAAAAAGGAAAGAAAATAGAAACTGATCCTGACAGTTGACACTTGTCACGGACAAGTCGAGTTCGAATATTCTGTGTCGACGAGGACTTAATAGTGGTTGCGTCTCGAACAAAAAAGCTGAAAGCACCTCACTGGTTTATAAATTGCTTTCATATTATCCATCAGTTGGATTCGTATTTCATTTTTGGGAAAAAGTGGCATTCCGAATCATATCAGCTACACTTTTGTCGAATATATTGTAAACTGTGAAATATATCATAAAAATATCTGAAATCTGTTCAATCAAGATTCATTCAAGTGAACTATTTCCAAATGGAATTCAGAAAAATGACACAAAATATAAAATTAATCACTCCTAAAAAGATAACCCCTTCAATTCAAACATAAAATTGAAATTTCATTTACTTCAAATAATCCCTTCTGGAAGTCGAGGAGAGATATATAGTATGTATCTCATATTATATACTATACGTACTAATAAACAAATAAACATTCGGATCTTGCAAATGCTATCTGAAAACAACTTTCTATGTAGTAGGTATGTTGGGAGATGATATAAATATTTCGAATATTATGTTCTTATTAGTAGAACACGGTATCAGACTTATTACTTATATCTGTTTTTGTTAAAATTTTCATACACGGGATACTTCTCCACTTTGTTCATTAGATAGAACCAAAGTTAATATGGATCCTATTTCAGACGAAGGTTTTGCATATGCCCCATCTGCACAAGAAAACAATAAGAAGGGTTTTTACTTTGCCCGTAGATCAAAACCTGTTATACCTTCTACTGAATAAGATTTGAGCTTGAATTTTCACTGCTGAAGACAGTATCCCAACACATATCGTTTAACAAAATAAAATGTTAGGTAATATTATAAAAAGCAAAAACGATAATTTTTAACGCCATAATATGCAGTTATGAATTGCTTGAAGTCAGAAGGTGTGTTGAATTTAAAATTTGCCTATTTATGTTATGTTTAGTTCTCTCTTCTCTTTTCTGGCAGTTATTTTTTATCGCATGTGCAAAAAATATTTGAGGCCAGAGTTATTCATTTGTTTTGACTTCATATAGGCTGTCTTTATCGCCATCGCCCATATTGAATAGATTCATGTGCTTAGAGTTCCGTTCCCCCAACTATTCATGTGTCATAAGTCAATAGTCAATCCAATTTTGGTTAGAAAGTGGAGGAATGTTTCATTGAAAAGTGAAATTTCATTCAAAAATTCAAGATGTCTAAAGTGGACATGGAATTGAAAAAAGTAGGGTACGTTTTTAAAGATATGATCCTTTTTTTCAATCATTTTATCATAGGCTTTCGCTGAGTTACAAGAAAAACAATTAGAAACTACACAAAAATTAAGAATGGCAGACATACAAATAGAAAATTTGAAAAGGAGTAAACAGCATGCATCAATTACAGAGAGGTATGGAATGCACATGGATTTTTTTTATCAATTTATAAAATCATCCATTATTTCAGGGAAATCAATGCTATTGAGGAAGGCACAAACACATATGAATCTGTAGGAAGAATGTTTTTTCTAACTCCCATTGAAAAAGTAAAGGAAAATTTGAAGATCAAGCAAAATGCAGCAGAAGACAAAATTAAAGTGTTGGAGAACAACAAAACTTTCCTCGAAAATTCTCTAAAAGAAGCAACAGATAGTTTAAGAGAATTAGTACAATCTAAAAAATAATCTTGAAGCAGTTTTTACTTTTTATTTTGTCACATAATTTTACATAACTTATATATCTTAACAAGAATAAACATTTAAAACTACAAATTTTCCTGTATCACATTTTCGAACAAAAGACATTGTGGCTCAGGATTTGGTTCTACGTGAAGTGGTTTATGGAGTAATTTGAATATTCCTGTTCCAATAGGAGCTCCCATACCCATTATGATGTTTTCAGAAACACCACTCATTTTATCTGTTTGTCCATGGTAGGCTGCATCAAATAAATGATCTGCTGTCTTCTCGAACTGAAAAGGAAAATCAAATTTAAGTTTTGAATAATGAGTTTCATTGGAGAAGTTACCGAAGCTAAATTGAGGACAGACTGTTTCATTTTTGCTAGCCCTTGTCTTGTAATTCCTAGTACTTCGCCAACATGTGTCATTTGTGCTGCTAATAACATTATGTGCCTGTAATCAACACTCATTCCATGGTTTTCCATAACCATTTTGATTTCAGACATTATCGTCTCCCTAAAGAAAGAAAAATACTCAATTGAATTAATTATTTTGTATAGGGATACTTGCAAAATATTTGCAGCCATTACGATTGAACAGTCTGCAAGAGTCGTTAATTACTCTAGAAATTTTAAACGAAAGAAGGTTCAAGTATAACATTTTTTAAAAGTTTTTTACACAAAAAAAGTATTTATTGATTTAACAGCAACAATGTTGTTGAAAATGATATTCATTGCTAAACTAAATTCAATATTTTAGGTTCAGACGTTCATTGTGTGAAAAAATGCACAAATTTGAAATGTAAGAGATTAATAATAAAAATGTTTATTTTTCAAAATTTACATGAAAACTGTTATTTCAATCTACTTTAACGATAAACAAATACAACCTGATGAAGTTAACAACTTGTAGTAAAGGTAATAATAATATTTTTACAGGTTACTTCATATAATGCATTGAAATTCAATAGTTCAAATTAGATCATGAAAAAATGTCTAGGTGTTTCAATATACAATTTTTTAGCAGCTTTCTTTAAAAAACTTGTGTTATTTGTAAATTTATCATATAAAAGAGAAAGTGAATATTCATTATTGTTTTACCTATTGATTTATTATATTTACATCTTCGTGATTTTGTTTCATTTCTTGTACATATGACTAGGGAATCAATTTTTATTTCTATTTTCGAATGTGTTCAAAATAATATCACAAAAAAATCAGATCCACATCTACTTTTTTTTTAATCTCTGTGAAAGTTACAAGAATAATCTTTGTTATATATTGTTTTCAGAAAATATTTTTGAATATCTTGCAATTTTGTTGCTCCGTACCATCCTAGTATTCCAGTTATGCCTGAACTATGGTAATGTACAGTATCTCTAAATGATTCATATATATTGTTTCAGATTTTGGCAATAATATTCACAGTGTTTTCGATATATAGTTGACGTGGTCATTCCATTTCAGATGTAGAATTGTAACCTCTGGTGTACAATGAATATGATAAAAATACTTATCCCACTCCAGAATAAAATACTGTATCTCGATGCGCTTTCAGCTGACCAAGTTAGCTGGTTGCTGATGATGCTAACTTGGTTAGCGCAACAAGTGTTGGGAGACAGTAACTTTTTTCTGGTGTGGAAAAAGTTTTTTTAATAGATGTATATCAATCATTCTCAAATATTTCATATTTAATAAAGTATTAAAAATATTAGTACTAAAGTATTCAGAAGAGTCAGATCAAAAATAAAAGTAATATAAACCTAATAATTTAAGGTGTTTCAGAATTAACCAGAATCTCAATGACTATGTCATGAAAGGGATAAATCAAATTTTTAGGCCCCATATCCATCTACTATTGTCTTACTACCTTGCTGCTTCAATTCCCAATGTGTTAAAAACTTCTACAATATTGTTTGAAACTGTTTTTCTCCCATCTACTCCATAAGTTGCCATGACTTCTCGTAAATTATCACCTTCAACGCAGAGACTGTAAGTAGTTTTGCCGCCTTTATCTTCTCTTGCTATTACAGCCCTGTTGACTGTTGGCAAACCCTAGAACATGATTTCATTGGAGTATAATACTGATTCAAAATATTTATAATTACCTTCACCACAACATTTGGTATTTGTTCTTTCAGATCACACAGTGCAATGTTGAGTCTGTTCGAATGTTTACCTCTACTTGGATGGATAGTTATGATAGTATCACTCTCAACTCGAACATCTGTAGGTTTTAATTTGAGTTTAGAGGTGCAAATGCTGAAAAAAAAAATTTAGTTAAGATGTTCCACATGAAATCTTATTGGTTATTACCAATATCGAATGGATTCGGCATTCACTTCTAGTTTTAGTAGCTTGATTCTTTCATAATCGAGTTGAATCAACAGAAAGGCGTCCGTTTTCGTCAAAACTTGAGAAATACAGGTGGAAATCTAAAAAAAGGTCAGAATATCAGAATATGCTCATGAGAGTCTCAACTTTTATGAATTCACATCTAGATATCAGAATATATTTTCGGTTAGAAGTTTACTAGTGTCTATAAATAAAACATAGTTCGAAATAGCAAACCTACCTCTCCCAAAGTAGTCCGTTCAATCCGACCTTTTACTTCTCTGGCCAACTCAGGATCAACATTGTTTACCAAACTTGCTCTGATAATTGGTGTACTTATCTTTTTACTCACATTTATAATTTCTTTTATCCTGAAATATTCAAATGATTGATGTGAAAATAAAAATTATAACACTGATAAACGCTTTGTTGTTCTTCAACTTCTAGTACTTGAGAAATCCACCGTTACTCACCTAGGAACACCCTGGGTAATATTCATACTAGCTACACCAGCAAAATGAAATGTCTTCAATGTCATCTGAGTACCTGGTTCTCCAATACTCTGTGCAGCTAGGGCTCCTACGGCTGTTCCAGGTTCAATTATGGATCTGGTATACTTTTGACCACAGGTTTCAAAAAAGGTGACAAGTTGACTGCAAGTTAGACGTTCTATTTCTTTTGCAAATGGGCTACAGCCAATTTTTTTTCGTATCGAGTCCACTCTGTTAGCTACTGTGTTCATGTACTGACTAAAATTGTAGATAATACAATAATAAATATAACGTAGTCATAATAATATAATGAAAATAACCGTCATGTAGAACAAGTTATTTTTTAGGTTAAGACTTCCATTATCTGAAAAGCTGTTAACTGATTGAAAATCTATGGGAGAGAAAACATTAAATATCAAAAGTACTAAAAATAACATGATCAAATATTCGGATAAATTAGTTAAAAGGAAATATAAAAAATGAAAACAAATATAAACAAGGAGTATGAAATTCAAAAATATAAGAATGTAAATCCACAAACATTACAAATTTTTTCATAACTAGTGACCGTTTCTTGTTTGGTTAATAGGTAAAATTATTCATAAAACTCACATAAAATTTGATAAAATTTGTTGAATCCATCTGCCCATTCACGATAGCCTCTTTGAGATTTCTGTTCAGAGTAGGTGCAGATAAATTAGGATATACTGAGGGCATATTATTTAGCAGATAAGGCACTGAGTAAGAAAATGATTCCTTGAAAATGAAGAATGATGGACAGGAAAAGAAAATCTATCATTCATGTTCCTCAATGTAAATGTCCTCCCTTCGAACTATTTTTGAGGCAAGGTACTTGGGTAGTCCAGTAACCAAGATCTTATAGACAAGACAAGCTCAGTGAGCAAAATGCGTTTCATCCAACTTCAAAAGTTGCAATTACCTAATATGGGGGGTGACATATGCTTGAGGGGGAATTGTTTTTATAAAACAAACCTGTTAATCAAATCAAATCAAAATATGCTTTATTACCCAAGATCTGAACATCTTATTGACAAAGTCTAGTAAAGTAAAACATGTATATGGGACAATTAACAAATATAATTTCAAAAACTACACCTCACGATTTGATCTCCACAAACTTTATTTAAAAAATATCTTCATCAAGTAACGGCCGATTCAATCAGAAAAATAATAAATATAAACTATAAAATAATGCTTAGAGACAAGAGCAGAGTATATGGACAGAACAGTATTAAGCCCAGCTGAACAGATACAAATATAAGTACATGAATATTGAGTAAATGTAAATATATAATGCTACGTAATGAACATTGATAGCCATTTCGTGTTGATTTCAATAACTTGTTTACAGAAAGCTACATGCCAATTACTCGATAGAGCCTCGTCCACACTATAATAGGGACTCCCAACAAGGAATTCTTTTACTTTCTTTCTGAATTTCTTTTCATTATATATTTGCCTTAAATTAATGGGAAGGTGATCAAATAACTTCTTGCTATTGAAAATAATAGAATTTTGTGTAAGGGCTAGAGTAGGTGTAGGAAGGGAAATGAAGTAAGACTGACGTGTACTATAAGTTGAGGTGGTATTAAATTGATTTTTATATTTTTTGTGGATAAGACACACTGTTTCCAAAATAAAAAGACATACTAAGGTCAGAATTTTGTGCTTCACAAATAATGAAGACTACATTAGTCATTCCTTTTCAAAAGGGGGAATAATCGTCACACCTACGATCTATTTCTCTAATGCCAACTCTATCGAAACTCACAAAGAAAAATCATCAGAAAAAGCATATTTTATTCACAAAACATTTGGCTTTCAAGCATCTAAGAGTACAAAAAATGCAATTTTCCACTTTCTGGATCAGTTATATTTGTTTTCAGAAATGTATATTATAAACTGACCCAAATAAATACCACCATTTTTCACAATTCAGTTATTCAAAGCTAGAGCAAAAATTAATTTAACTATGTACTTACGCATATCCATTGCACGCTTGCTCAACCCTGATGTACCCATGGCACCTGCGTAACTTTTGACGCTAGAGGTGTTACTCTGACTGCCGTTCAAGTCATTAGAAGAGAAGTGGTTGAATGGTGATGAGGTCACTTTCTTTCTTGCTCCAAGTGAAGGAAAATTGGCTTCGCTATCCAAAGTTGCAGAAGTTGATGTTTCTGAGATTAGGGATTGATTATCCCATTCTGATTTGCTCGAAAAAGATATAACACTCTCGGAATCGTCGTCACGTGTGGATTGCTTCAAATTCTGCATTGAAAATAAATGTTTCATCAAATGTTTAATTTTGGGCTAGTGATTACATATACAGGAAGTTATGGCAAAGTCGCCTATTTAGCTTTCTTACTTCCTTTGGAAGTTTCCCACATTTTTTGTATAAAGATGGAGAAGCAGAAGGCCAAAAACAACCTTTCTTTCCCACATCCAATTTGATACCAGTAGTTTCAATATTTTTCCTGATATTGACATAATAATGGATTCAGAAAATCTAAATCTACATCTACGGCAACCACAGATACATATATACACATTCTCAATGAATTAGAAAAAAAAGAGCCCTATAGGCATATATTGTGACTTAAGTAAAGCCTTTGATTGTGTTCCACACGATCGACTACTTGACAAGCTTTGGTCTTATGGTATCAGGGGATCTGCTTTTAGCTGGTTCGAATCTTTTCTCAAAAATAGATATCAGTATGTACAAATATCTTGCAATGAGAATAGCGGTCGAAACACAATTCACCACTCTCATCTTGCACCTGTGGAAGTTGGAGTTCCTCAGGGGAGTGTTCTTGCTCCAGCTCTATTTTCAATCTACATAGCAGACATTGTAAAATACCTCTCACATTTTAAATTAACGTTATACGCTGATGATCTCTCCATATTAGTATCACAAAAATCTCACGATCTCAATCAACAAGCTTGCAATGATCTCATGGAAAAAATCATTCTATGGTTCTCCATTAATAGTCTTTATATCAATGCTAGCAAGACACAGTTTATTATTTACCACACAAAACAGAGAACGGCTGAAAATATAGAGATTCATTTAGGGGAAACGACTCTAGAGAAGTGCCACACCATTAAATTTCTAGGTGTAACTATGAGTGATATACTTGATTGGGAATCTCACATAAGTGAAACAATAAAAAAATTGAACAGTAAGCTTTACCAGATTAGATGACTTCAGAGAGTAATTAATATTAAAGTTCTGATAAATTATCATTTTACGGACAGTCAATTTCGACTAACACGTGGAATTTTGTTATGGGGCATGTCGTCTTCAGCACAAAAACTATTCCTAGCACAAAAAAATACATACGTGCAATGTCAAATTAAAATCATATATAATTTCCTGTCATAATGACATCCACAATTACACAACAAGATTCAGTCATCATCTTAAAACACCACAAAATTAGTCGAATATATGCCTGTACCAACCTATTTTCAATGGACTTGGGTTTACAACCACTTATTGACAAAAATCGATTAGGAGGTATCTTATTTCAAATTCAGAAAAACGCTGAAAACATACATACTGAATAACTTTTATTATACAATGGGCGAGTTCTCATCTTCGTAGTGAACTCTGTTTACCCCTAATGGCATTTTAAAGTACATGTATTGTTTGCCTTCAAGTATTGCCTTCAAGTATCTCCTAACTCAAAGATATCAGCATTTTTAGAGATCATGATTTCCAAAGGAAGAAAATCAAATTGATTCATATTTCGGCAACGGTAACCGATAGGTGTAGAGAATTATCAAAAAAAGTTGTCGGGTGATCATTGTAGATTCCAAACGTAACATTATATATAAGGTGTTTCATTCGAAAAATCAAAACTGCTACTACTTTCTGATGGAAGTGGCAACACCACATTGTTGAATATATTTCACTTGGGTAGAGATTGTCCGAATATGATCTTCATTAGATCCATTTTCTGGTTCCCCAGAAATGTCTAATGTGCCATCCACCGTGAATCAGCCTGTAAAGATGTGTAGATCATGAATAGATGTTACCTCCAGACGAAAACTGCAATAAAAAACCCTGTCATTATAAATGTATTCTAAATAATCAAGTTTTGACCATTGGAGTACCTCAAGGATCAGTGTTGGGACGGTCATTATTTATATTATACTGTAATGATGTTGGGGCCGCGGTTGCTGAGAATACGTGCGTAGTATATGCAGATGACACATCACTTCTAATTTCGGACAAAGACGACACAATTTTGAAAGAAAATTGTAACACGGTGTCAAATCATTCGGTTTCATGGTGTGCCGTCAACTCACTTCATTTCAACTC
>WOGL01001540.1:0-11191 GCA_015342145.1 Leptinotarsa rubiginosa | reverse complement strand
GCACAAAATTTATTAATTATATTGTTTTTCTTTTACTGAAATCATTATAGTTACTTGTATGTAGGTCAAAACTTATTTTATTTTTTTTTTTTCTCGATTTTGAGTGATAATGAAAATTTTGAAACAGATGAACTTCCTGGAGAAACTTCCATCAAGCCAATGAGTCATTGCAGAAATAAAATCTTAAACTTGGTGCTTTTGTCATTATTGTTTCAATGAAAAAAACGGTGAAAAAACAGTTATATGTTATTGTGCGAAAGGAAATGTAAATATAATTTTTTTCAGAGAAGATTAAAGATGTGGAAATGACTGTTTCCCCTTGTAGATAATGTGATAGAAGTGAAGAAAAATTTCTTTGAAACACAAGAAATATAATTGTAACATAATTATCCAGTGCATGGTTATTGTTATCCCAGGATTTCTTAATTTATTCCAAACTATGATTTCATATGTTTGGTTAGTTACCACTCATTAAAGGAGGCATATATTTTAAAACAACTGGAAATGTCTTAGAGTTAATATCAATGCATAGTTATATGTAAAACTTTATTTGAAACTATATATAAATTCTAAGGTCACAGATTTTTGGAAATAGCATTGAAAATGTATTACCTTGGACGGAGGATTCAGTATTCACATTATTGATACTATTGCACCAATGACACTTATCCAACAAGCACGCTGACCTTGTTTTTTTCCATTAATTTTCATTACACTTGCTATATAGATATATGATTTTTTTAAAAATCAACATACTACCAGAGCACGTATCTCTAAAAATAACACATCTTACACTTTATACCATAAATTAGGGTAACCACATTTCAACTACATAAAACTGTGTAAAACCAGATAATATCCTTTAGGTAGGTATAAAAAATATTTATGATTACTGAAAGAACTAATGGTTGAAAACATTATTTATAGATATCATCCAAGTGCTAATTATTACACTTGGCCATAATGATTAGGCCAAGTATCCGTGAAATATAATATGGATATCTTCTTCAATTGCTCTGTAAGATAGAATATACTCTCTGATATGTATGATTTTTCTTCAGTTTTTTCTTTAACAGGCTTACTGTAGAACAGTGCAAAAGCATGTTAGAAACACAAGAAAAACTTGATTGACAATAGCATAAAAAATTATTACAAAATATAGAAAAGACTGGTTTTTACATGAAAAATATATTGAAGTACGGGAGATGAAATTTTAGGAGTTGAAAATGGTTTTTCAGGTTTTCCACTGACATCAGACCTACTGAACAATTTTCCTGTTTAGGCAACCTGAAATATTATGAGAAAATTTGTAAAAACCGGTTTTTTTCTTCTACAAAAACATTTTGTTCTTCACGATATTTGGTGGAAACTTAGCTTTTTGCATTTTCATATTCCACAATTGTTTGTATCGAAATATTTAGTATAACATTTCATTGTGATATTGAAGCTGAAAAATACCTCTTTTTCATCCTAGAATACCCATGTTCGGTGAAAAGCTATTTTCCAATCCTAAAATTCATCCACCGTGATCAACTTTATCTTATTTTTTCTGTAATGAGCACACTATTTTTCTCCTTCATTATTATTTTTTGGCGTTATTAATTTCTACCTCTTTGAAAATTAACTTTTGTTAAGAGGTTAATCTGAACTTTGGTCGGCAATGTGCTATCTAGTAACAGCCGTTTTTCCACTAATGTGATTGTGTCAAGACATATCGATATCCAATTTTACAGTCAACAAATTATTCTTTATGTCATAAAGTAGGTAATCTCAAGAAAGAATGAGGCATCTCAAAAAATTAATAAAAAGAAAACTTCCCTTCTCCTATCTTTTGCAAACGCGAAATCAAAGGTTGAGATTGAATTGAAGAATTCATCTTTTTTTAGGAAAAACGAACCATTTCATCTCCTATTGCTAATTCAATTTTTGACACTCTGGCAATGTTTTCTCTACTTGGGTATATTCCTATATTTATGCATTTTGTATTTCTAAACCAACCGATACTATATTGCCAATTTTCATGCCTTCATTCATTGACCTAAATGAACTAAATCCGCCAATTTCTGAAAAAAATATATTATTTTTCAATACCAGTCCTATCTGAAGCACCTAAACCATGAGTTTCACTGCATCGAATGTCCTGAATGAATATTGAAGGTATAATAGGCGTTAAATCATTTGAAGAATCATAAACATAGGCGAGTTGTTAATTTATGATAGCTTCACAATCACAAATTATAGTTATCAGTTTATCATAAGCAATACATGATCCTCCTAAATTTCGTCTCAATAGTTCCTTTATAATACGTATAATTCTCTCCCACTATTCTTGCCACCATGAAGCAGTGGGGGGATTGAAACCCAGTTATTTTACTCATTCTGGAAAATTTCAAAATATCATTTCAGTCTAGACTCTTGAACATTCGCGCCTACAACCTGTAATAGTGGTCAACTCTGATAAAAATAAACCAATTTAAATTTCAACATTTCCTGTAATAAAATATTGGGCAACAATGTAACGGAACACGTGAAACCAACAGAGTCGAAAATATGTTGGGCAGCGGAAATTAAATCTCGATTTATAATTGGTGTCATCTAAATTCTTCAATCCATTCATGTCACAAAAAATCTATCTCGTTCATTATTTCAAAATAATCCAAGAACGGAAACAATATTGCCATTAGTAGGTATTTCATTAACTTCCCCCTTAAAAATATTCTGTGATTGCATACCCAACTCCTCAAATCAAATTGTGCCATATCCATAATACACTTAGATTCATTAATACATTTTTTCAACTAAGTTCAACACTTGTCATGCAGTTATCAACATGTAATAATTCTTTGAACTTATCTGCAATGTATGTTAAAGACTGTGAAAAGGGCTGAATGAGAAACCCAATGTTTCTCTTGCATAATGATATTGTATAATATCACTACGACATTGATCTTTCCATCATAAAAACTTTAAAAAATCTTTATCTCTGTATGCTATGCTGATCTGAAGAAATGCCTTTTTTATATCTAAAACTACTGGAACTAATCATACTCTGAACTTCAGGATGATACTGGGTAATCAATCCTATTAAAGTTGATTCACCATTCAGAGACATACCATCATGATTTTTTGCCGAAGCATCAAAAACTGCCCTGATCTTTGTTGTATTACTAGAACCGTTAAATACAAGGCAGCAGATAATGACCAGTAACATTTTCACATTATTTTGAAACTCCTCAATTATCCCTAAAGGTGTCCAGTCGCCAGATATCTTCTATATTCTGCAAATTTGTTGAAACTTGTCAACTTTTCAGTTGTAGAAAAAAGTGTTTTTTCCGCGATTACCTATCAAGTAGTAATTTTAGACTATATCCTCTACCCAAAGAAGTTTAACTCCCTATCTGTTATCGGCATTACGACACTGAAATATTTTATTGCATCTACAACAGCTATATTATTCCGAATTTTAAAAATATCCAAAATCCATGAACGGGCTGTATTCATGTCATCAAAACTACATAGTGTATGCAAAATATTAATATTGCGTCGACATTTTCCAAAACTGTCCACCTCAAATGAATTTCTATGGCAACTAAATCATTTTTCAATTTTTTAAACCTTCCTCTCAACAATTTGCCGTAAATATCTGCTCCAAAAAGTAAACTAATTTCAGTAGATTCAGTACACAAATCAGAAATAATTATATATTTATTTCTCAACTCATTAATAATACCAATGTTCTGGAAACACAGAGTATAATTGTAGTTTTGTTTAAGAGCTTTTACCTTACACCAAAATGTATTTTTTTAGTGACGAATGCACTTTCTTAACAGAAAATGTCAACTGCCAAAATGTGCGATGATGGTCAGACATAAATCCACATATTTTTCGAGGTCACACTCTAACTCCTGAGAGTATATATTTCTGGGCAGAAATATTGGAAAATCATATTGTTGGTCCAATATGTCTAGAGGAAAATCTAAGTGGTGATTTATATTTGTAAATTATTCAAGACCTCATTCTCACACAGATTTGATAGATTATGGCCAGCAATTAAGATGAATTCGAAAATCCAGTTATTTTCCAACAAGACGGTGCGCCCCTACATTTTTTAAGCCTGTAAGGGGTTGGTTGAATCAGGCTGGCCCTGGTATGTGGATTGGCAGGCGTGGCCAGTTGGAATGGCCAGCAAGTTAACCGGATTTGACTCCTCTCTATTTTTTCCTTTGAGGCTATATCAAATCGAAAGTTAGGAATGAGTTATGTACAAAATAATAGCGAGGTTAAAACAAAATGCTACCGGTGTATGCCCTTGCAATTAACACTTATTCTATCAAAAGATGTGACTAATTTATTTATCTTTCCAATGAACATTTATTTCAAAAACTCTAACATGGGGTGGCGAAGTTACGAAATTCCTAGTCCCAAATTCAATCATCAATAAGTCTCAACCAGTTATCGAAACTCAATAAAAGTGATTGTCATTGTATAGGGAATTGAAATGCCTTTCATACGAACTGTCAGAAGACTTGTCTTTGAAGAAAAAAATTGATAGCGCCTTATCGGCAGCAAGTGAGTGAAGGTAGTAATACATTGATTTCATTTTAAAAATATTTTATTCAATGAACATATATCTGACAAAACAAATGCTGATCAATATAAGAAATTACTGATTTCACAAAAATATGCCTTGCAATTTTCAGATTCAGTTGTAAAGTATATCGATGGAGGCATCTTGAATATAACAATTTAGTAAAAAACTGAATAAAAAGCATTTTTGATCATTTCCAGTTTGGAAGAATAGATTCATCACAGAGATTACTTATGCACGAGTGTTCGAAATGACTTTGTGGCATAGATATCAAAATATTTGAAACTTATCAAATATGATACAATTACTTTTTGTAATACCATTTATTCTCAAACAACTGGTTATGATTATCTAATTAATAATAATTGACTAAATTTCAACAGCTACAAATAAATTTAAAAATGCACAACAAAGATTTTAACCTAACTCTTTCGCATAGGGGCCTGTATTTTATTTTTCATCATTTTAAACTTATTCCCAAATCACCACAACTGAAGGAACTGATAAAAATAACTTAATAGTTGAAAGTTGTTTACAATTTTTTTTGTATCAGGATCATATTCTGCAATTATCAACAGAAAAATAAACAAATCTTTACATTATCAGCAGTCTAACCTAAAACCTACCCTACCTGATACTGATTGTAACTGATTAAGAAGGAATGTATTATTTATTGCAAATTTCTAAAAATATAATAGCTTGAAGTGAAATTTTCAATAAAAGAGAAGCTAATGTTTCTTGTTCAGTGTTAGATTCGAAATTTGAAAGAAGATAAAAATAATCTGAGTGAAATTCTATTCGCTGACGGATCTGGATATTTTTTGTAATAGAATTTTTTTGAACCTCATTCATTCATCATCTCTTAGATTTCAAATCTGTTTCTGGACAATGAATGCCCAAATCCTCTAAAAATTCAACAAAAAATTAATATATTATTACACAAAAGTCATAAGTGTAATGAGTGGATAGCAAGTGCCAGAACTTCACTTATGGTGCATGCAATAACGCTTCTGGTGTATACTACTTTTTTCAGTTAATCCAGTTTATAATAATAAAAATCTACAATTCCCCTACCTGTATCAGGTAAATGAGACATGATCGTTTTCCAATCTAATTAATAAAATGAAGAAATTGAATAAGAGTCAGCCTAATAAAATAAGGCACAATAATTCTATGTCTGAAAATCACCCATTGCGAAAGAGTAAATGACTAATACCCTTTAGCACCACAATATATGAAACCAATGAATATTTTCTAAATTCACATAGCTACAGTAAAACAATTCTATAGAAAATTGTAAATTTCAAGTTTGTACAAAATAAATAATTCAATGAAAATATTTACAATGATTCAATATGTAAATTAGTTATTACTATTGAATAAAAAAGTGCACGGAGACTTTAAAAGAACACAAAATATACATATAACTGAAGATTGTCAATGATGATGTAAAAAAGTCATGTTATGTGACTAGAATAGTATTGCACAACCAGAAAAATACTTTTCATTGGTTATTTGAAATTCAACTAGGATATCAAAATATGTAGTCTGATCACTGTTTCGAGGAGAGACACATAAATACACATAAATAAAAATGTCGAAATAGAATTCGCCACATTCACCTCTCCCAGCGTTCCTACACAGTAGGACCTAGCAAATGTATGTGGGATTACTTCTCAGGCTTAAGATGAACATTGAATTATATCCAACAGACATTTGTGCAAGTTTCCTTATAGAGAAAATTCTTGCAAAAACATTTCGTTTTTTCAACAGCAAGATATCTATAAAATCAATCGAATTATCACCTCTAGACTAGTTTCGGAGCATTACTCCTTCTCAGTACAGGGCAGAATAACCAAGATAGCAGACTCGACTGGCTTTATCAGTGCTTCATTGTGTATACAAAATCTTCGTCTGAGATAGCATCTGTCCTGCACTGTCGTAATAGTCTGAAACCATTTTGTAGGTTATCATTCGATTAATTAGCAAATTTCCTCTGTACGTAAATTTACACAAATATCTATACAATGACTATTGTGATATTAGGCAGGGAAGTAGTTTTCTGGCAGACATTTGCAGGCAGATCTCTAAATGAAAATTCACAATATTTCTCATTATACAGTGGAAAGATATCAGTAATTTGACTGCAAAAATTTTATTTTTCAACAATGAAGTCTTTTCAAGAGTGTGACTTGTTAAATGAATTAATTTAACAAAATCTAACATATATCTAATTCGGATCAGTTCCAAAGTAAATTGGCAAGAAAGTAATTTAATCAGAGAAAATGTTAGAAAGACATCAAATGTGAGATTGAAATTGTTAGCTTTATACTACTTTCCATGACTCATTCATACTATAATTAACTTAAAAGATAATAATTCAACTGGAGATAAATTATCGCCAGAAATGTTTTTGTTTCATCATGACTGTAGAACATACAACGGTACTTATAGCAAACTAATTATTTTAGAAAAGCTACTACGTATTTGACTATGCAAACTGCCTAGTTTGAAAGCCAGACTCAGAATTTATTTTTCATTTTTAACATCAGATCACTGCTATTAAAATTGATATTGTCCTTAGAATGTGAAAATTGACATTTTTTGCAAAAACGTTAAACATAGATACACTAGGTATAATTAATTCTCAACCATTGTGGGATTCAAAATGATTTATATTGTTAGTCTGAGGACGATATTGTTCATCAATAGCTGTGATCAGTCGTCAGAATGTTAAAATTGAAGTATACTTTCTTGATGTGAAGTGTCAAGGATAGATTTCCTGAAATATCTGAAAGGGCTCCGCTTTCAAGATTTACATTGTTGACTATATATTACTTCATTTATTGGCAAAATATTAGTTTCGCTAAAATGGTGTAGGTCTGGTGACTGAGATCTTGATTGAGATTGAAGTGTTTACTAGTTTAGTCACCGGGTTTCAAATTAGCGTACCCACATTGTCACAGGTAAACAAAATTCAGGTACTCAATTAACTCAAGTACCTCTGTTATTACCTAGAGTGGTGTTTAGATATATAAGGGCTAAGATTATTAATTATTTTCAGTTTATTGTATTCGTTTGAAAATGTTCTTATAGAACGAAACTGCAGTAACGTTAGTTACAAATACAAGTGGCTACATCCATCAATATATACCTGTGGCTTGGTACAAGAAGTGCATATGTCAGTTTATGTGAAATTTAGATATTTGTATTTAAAGTTTTTGTTGGAAAACTATATTGAATACCTTTCAGCACAAATGTTTCAGCTGTCTCAAATTCGAGATATAAGATAATAATTGCAACTTATTTTGTAAACTTTTTCGAAAATACGTAGGACATCCAACAAAAACACGATATATACATTTCTTGAAATGAGTTTTCTGATGAAATTATTGACATAGGCAATGCAATATATTGTAAATATTTATTTTATCGCAGAAAATAACATACCAATCTTAAAAAATATGTTCGTCTAGCAAGTATTATCTACTGTACAACCCTGTCTCAGCAATAAAACCATTGTAGAAATATCTGCTTGTTTCTGATACATACGGCATAAGGCCGGACAATTGATTTTCACTTCCTATCGTCTAACTCGTGTTAGAAATCTCACGTTAAAAGGTAAGACCTCGTTAGTCCTTAGGTCGCACAAGTTTCGACTTTGGAGAGGTGTCGTTCGTAAGGGGGCGACCGCTGGTTAACGGAAAAACAAATTTTAACAGATTTTAACAGAATACGGCAAACTATATTTTTAGATGAGAGCTAAAACTTTTCTTATATTATAATAGCCTACTCAACTAAATTTCGTTTGTCAGTTTCTTTCAAGTGGCCATGAAAAGTAGCATTGAATATCATCTAGATTGGAACAAAATATTTTAAGGTTAAGACACAGTCCTTCTGTAATTCAACTAATGATCATATATTTACATCAGTCTCCAATTTCATTGTGAAAATTTTTTTGGGCAAGAGGCGAAATGTATTAATTTTCTTAGTTTTCAATCGTTGAACCAATAACACATGCAATCTTTCTTGTAAAAAAAAGTTTCTTCTATTTTGATGGAGTTATGGATTTGACTGTCTTAACCTGATCCTTGAAAAAACCGATAGGATAAAAACATTAGTAAAACTCATTATCACTAGAATAGTTAGATTCAGACTTGACGTCATTTAAATTAGATATGCTTGACATTGTTAATGCTAAATTAATGCTGTCTTTTAGTGGAGAATGTGATGTCCTTGATTCTGAAACAAAAGAAAACATTCAAAGATTTATTGAATCAAATCATATTACAGACAACTTCAGGTTTTGATTTTTTCTTCTTCATTAATGAACGCTCGGAATTAAAATTATCTGAAAACACAAATGAATTATTTTTCACAAAATTATCTTCACATTTATGAGTAGAGATGTTAATTTTGTCCTCACTTTGGATGCCAACATCTTCTCTATTCAAAACCAATTCTTGAGAATTCTGTTTTTCAGGAAAAATTGAAATCAACTCAGAATGAAAAGGCGTTAAAATTCTGTTTTCACTTGTCTTCTCATTTCGATTTTTTGACATACCCAAATCAAATTGTGGTATCATTTCAAGTGGCTTGGATACACCACTGTCAAAAGGTTCAAAAGAAGAGTTCATCTCTATAGCTCTAGAACAACTTTCAATGACTGCTCGTAGAAAAGGATCATTTTTGTCAATTACAAATCGAGTTATTTCTATGTCATTTCCACTGACATTCGGATTTATTTCAATTTTAGAACAAGATACCGGGATCATGTTTATCCTCATCTCTTGATCTGTTTTTGTTGAGAGAGAATGATTTTTGACGATTCGTATTAAAGATTTGTTTCTGTTCAGTAACATCATATGATAGCCAATTGATTCACTAGTCCGTTTTTTATGCAATTTGGATGGTTTATCATACAAATTGAGTTCTTTACTGATGCTATCTAAGGTACTGTTGAAAAGTAGGTGATACTCTTTAGAGGATTCAGTGAGACATTTTGAAATAAACTTTTGAAATTCTTCTTGAGTTGTCCTTCCAGTGAGATGTTTCTTAAGGAGAAGTCTCAAACTGCACTCCTCACAACGATGCTGTATTCGGTAACATTCACGACAGTGTCTTTTTTTACCAGTGTGAACTTGTTTCCATTGTTTAGGTGCAATAATTGACATGTCACTGTAAGATTTGTGTAAACTGAAACCCAACTTTTCTGGTAGCTGTCTTTGCTCCCACGAAATATCCAATTTATCTTCATTGATGAAACAATTTGATTCGTTTTCATCAAGGTTCAGAAATGTCGCGCATTTTCTCAATGTTTTTTTTTTACTTATCTTTTGTCCGCTTGAAAAATGGAGGTTTGTCAACTGGGATGACATGGTTTGGGAATACTCATCTTTATATTTACATGTTTTTTCATTTTGGGTTAGGTTGTGATAAAAGGAGGCAAGGTTCAGTAAATCATTTTGTGTACTGTTGGGATCCAGAAATTGGGGCAGTGATTGTAAAATTAAGGCCAAACATTGTGCAACGTTATTATTTGGCGCACAGCAGAGAGCAGGTGTCAATCCCTCATTGTCAACAGCTAAAATGGATGCGCCTTTCTTGAGCAAATCTCTTGTTACATCTACCAAGCCGTTTCTTGAAGAAATGTGAAGTGGCCTGTGGAAAATATTTTCACAATTTAATCATGTCTGTTCACCAAACTTAGGAAGTAAAATGAATATACTGCTGGTGAATCAGAAATGTAACTCAATAACTACATTTTTTGATAAGTCCTGCAAATATTACGACTGACAAAAACCTATGACAATATGACATTCAATATTATTTGAATAAATGTTTTACAGTTTGTCAACTACATATCCTCCCTCTCCGAGATACCTTGATGATATAAAAACGACAGGAAAGAAAACCAAAATTATTGGTCTTTAATTAAGAACCAATATTCTATAATATTATGGTCAAATAAAACATGTTTCATTGTGAATGTTGAAGACACCAACGTGACATCTTCCTACTCCCTTCTCCTCATACCTACCTGCAATCTTGAACTACTGTCAGTAGTATTGCATTTCGAAATGAAGCCAGAAGGTTTCTTGTTCAATTATTCTAAATTGATCGTTTAAGGAAAAATTGACATAAATCAAAATAGAAGTGTCAAATACAGGTTAGGTCCAAAGTAAGTGGGTCCATTCGACCCTCCACCGCAACCCGCCAGGGTTTATTGTGGCTCACACCTATTCACACTCGACCAAATAAACCCAGTTTTTTAACGAAGCCGATTAGTTTGGTGAGTGGTCTTTCAGGTCAGATGGTAAGAGTACGGCTCTACCGAACTCTAAAAACCTGATTCGGTCCCCAGTGGGGCAGGCACAAGGTATGTGCTCTACTATTTCATCATTTTCCAAACAGTGTCAGATACAACACTGATTTTAAAATAACTTCTTATATTCTGCATGTACCATTACCAACTTTAGCAGTTGTCCTAAATGATGGCGAATTTAACTGAATATTATTTTTCATAAATTACACCTTACGAATATTATTTAAAATTTAAAACATTTGCCTGGATGTCATCAATATATAAAAGGTTCCATCAGG
>WOGL01001538.1:0-11206 GCA_015342145.1 Leptinotarsa rubiginosa | reverse complement strand
TAAGTATTTAAATAATTTTTTAAAGAAAAAGGTTGAAATGATAAGTTTAAAATGCGTTGTTTTAGAGCTCTTTTATGAAAACTACTTGATTTTCGCCAGGAGGAACATTCCCCATTCAAGCAGTAACTCTAAACAATTAATTTTTTGAGAAAAATAAATTCAGAATTAATTTAATATGCACAAAAAAGTTTAGAAGTTTTTTGTGTAAGGAATGAGTAGGTGTATGTTTCTTTACTAATAAATGCATTTTTATAAAGAATTTGAGAAATCTATCAATGAAATCACTGATTAGTTTATGCTGAGATTCGATTTTTGTTGAAATAAATAATGAAGGAGGTTGACAAGTGAAGGATACTATTACAAAACTATTCTTTATCTCTACAATTTTTTTCAACATATTTGAAGCTTCAGTTGTATACGAAGCTAGTTTACTAGTTATTACTAGCTCATTACGAAGCTATTGTTTTCATGTTTTGAGTACATTATTATCCATAAAGGGAAATAACAAATATCACAGCTGTATTCATATTTTTTTTCATAACCTCAGTTGGATCCACTACTTGGTAATTATTGATAACTCACTCTCTGGACCCTTGATTCAACTGATTAATTCTGATGATGAAAAGAATTATTGAAGAGAACAAAATACGGGCTAGTGGCTGTGGCCGAATGGAATCTGAAGTACGAACAAAATCAATATAGTTCGTTGCTGAGGCTTTGAGATATAACTTTCGTTCTGTCAGTCAATGCACATATCACTGATGATATCTGCCATAGTAGCAGACGAAACGTTTGATAATTCATATTCCATTTAATCGTGATCTACTAACCTGGAATTTGTTCTCTTTAATTGTTACTACGGACGTGAAAACCTATGTTCTTATAAACGGAACTGTGTTGCAAATTTTCAAAATTTACCTGTTGTTTCTTGACTTCAAAATGGAATTGAAATCATACTTTCCTGATGTAGAGCTATGAAATGTTAGTTTCTTCCAAGAAAATCAAATGAATTTTCTCTCCCTTTAAATATTTTATATTGTCCATTTACGAGATCAAATTTGGAATTCAGTTCTTCAATTTGATGTTTTTCTCATAAAGTGAATATCAAATTGGTGAATATACGAAGAGAAACAAATGATAAAAACATTTTCTTTTGTAATTTTATACCCACACACCAAGTTTCAAACCCATAATAAGTATTTTATATTTTCACTATTTTTCCNAAGAGTATAATCAGGTATTCAATTTTTTTTTTAATTATGAAGAGCAATTATTTACAAATTGTAGATTTTGTAAAACATGATGCATTTCTATTTTACAAATTATGGACAGAATCAATCTGTGCTTCGTAAGAGTTTTTCAATTTGTTTTGAAACATAAAAATCATACAAAAGTATATAACTAGTATATTGTTTTATTTAGTTAACAGTAACATTTTCATATTTAGTTTTCTGTACACACTTATGTAATTTTACGACAATTTTTGTAAAATTTAGTTTTCAGTACACACGCACGGCAGATTCTGTAAAAAGTGGCAATGCCCTGAATAAATAAATAAATAATGCATAAGTGATATACTTTTAGGGTCATGTTACATCATACATTGCACCAGCAATGTCCAAATATACTTCATTCCAAATACATGCAACAGAGGATGTGAGACAGATTCTACCAATTGATGAGGGAATATTAGTTTTGACAGCAAGTACTCTGCGATATCAGATTCGAAGGGGAATACCTATTTATACGCACACGTGAGTGTTGAAACATTAGTTTAAAGTTTAGAATGTTTAGATCATAAAGGACTTATAATGACTTTGACTGTCTAACTTTGAATCAAAATTGTATCTGTTTAAAAATTACAGACAATTAACATGTTGTGTTGAAATATATGTTTCAAAATGATATTGTTAACAATGTGAAGACATTTGACATTCAATTTAGTTTGAAGTTACATTCAAAACATAATTATATCGTTTAGTTTACGAATATTTTGGAAATTAAAAGACCTGTAAATTCAGCAGAACCAATTAGTTTTTACATTTATTATATTTTATGAAAATTGCATATGAAATTCTGGCTTTTATTTCAACAGAAGTATCACGGGTTCTCTCAGCTTAACGATTAAGTTAGCTGGATTCTATTCACAGAAAAAGCATTTTGTTGAATCAGACTACCCCATCATTTCAGGCTCATTTTAAGCTCTGATCCGTCCTAACTTGTTAAACTGGCAGAACCAAATCAAAATACTACTGTTAAAAAGTTTCCTGTTAGACTCGTTTCAGTTTTTTAAATTTTCCTATTGAAAAATTTTTTGCTGGTTGTTTGAATTGAATATTTGAGTAATTCCTTAGATGCACATGGTGAAAGTGAAAATACTGTTCAAGTATGAAATAGAAATATATTGGGAACAGACCAATTTTTAGACACCCTTTTCCACCTCGATCCTATTTTCCACATGTTGCTTTTTAAAACAGCACTTTTCTCAATCATCAGAAATAAAAATACTCTTCTCAACGTGTGATTCACCAACCAAGTTGGCGTCTTCTGTCGATGAAGAAAACCAATTCCTAACTCAAAAATTCTCAATGTACACCTAGTAGGACACACTTTTGTGAACATTTCCGCAAATTTCAACAGAGTGATTCATAAAAAGGAATACAATGGGCTGTTTGGAATATGACCTTTGTCGGTGTTCATAGTTATCATGCCATTTCCAGACAGGTTTCATTTACTCTATGGCCGTTCTGTAAAAGGTGTTGAGTGACACTAGATTTTTCTGGTT
Source organism: Leptinotarsa rubiginosa (assembly GCA_015342145.1). Lineage (NCBI taxonomy): Eukaryota > Metazoa > Arthropoda > Insecta > Coleoptera > Chrysomelidae > Leptinotarsa > Leptinotarsa rubiginosa. Next base: position 8,421 of record WOGL01001538.1, on the reverse strand, counting down.
TTCGAAATGGAGTATATGCTGTGTGTTCTTTGAAACGAGTTTTGATGGCTTGCTTTGTCTGATCGATATATTTTTGTCACAGTCCTCACATCCAATTTCATATATTCATGACTTTTCATTTTCCAACAATATTGTCTTTAGGGTTACCTAACATTTGTTGAAGTGAGCAAGAAGTTTCAGAAGCTACTTTCACGTTCAAGTACAATAAACTTTGAATGAAGAATACCTGTTGATTTCAGCTATGTCCTCGATATATTTTTTTTCAATATCGTAACAACCAATTAGAAAAATAAAAAATCGTGTTGCAGGCATAAAGAAAATTTCAATTCACGATGGTGAAAATGAAGTTTCCATTACTCATGTGGCCATTAATTTCAATATCAATTCTACTCGTGTCACATAACATGGAGATGGTGATCTTGACTTTATATGATGTCGATAATTTCTATTTTCATCAGTCCAGTTATAGAGTTCTATTATTTTGGTGAAAAACTCAAAGATTCTAACGTTAATGAAGTCAACAGAATCTCAAACAAACTCCCTAAAAATATGTTAATGAATTATGTAATCCATTCATTCATTTAATATTTCTGTCAAACACAGAATATTTCCTGAAAAATTTAAAGTTGCTGTAGTTACTCCAATTACCACTGTTGAGCTTACAGAACCACTTTGAATTTCTATATTTATTTTCAGACCATAATTTTAGTCAAATTAGGTACTCTGTTCTAGAATTTTTTGCTCTTCATTCGCCGGCGATATTGTGGGTTCTGCCAGCTCAACAATATGATAACAAAACCTAACCACAGAAAAAATATTTTGTTAAATTACACTACAACATAATTTTATGCTCATTTAAGGCTCCCATTCTATTTGTTGTTTTTTACAAAAATCAGTGGGTTCTACTAACTTTACCATTAAGATGGCAGAACAAATGAAAATATTGAAAGTTATGTTTTGTGGAGGAAATCAAAGTTTTTTATCGAATTTTTTTTTTTTGTATTTTCACCTTTCACAATCTAAAAAATATGAAAATTGTAATAGAGAAATTTATGCACGTGTAGAAAAGGCAAACTTTTTAGCTCACCTCGATTTACTGCGTAAATTCAAAATATTTTTCGCTAAAAAAATGTTTGATTTATCATTAACTTGTCGTATTTAATAATTTTGCCTATTAAATATGAGCTCAGAAAGTATACAGATACTTATTTCAACGTTTTGGATGGTAAAATCTGCTTCCGTCTTCTGAATTGGAAAAAATCTAAGTATATTAGCAGTTTTCACTTTGCTGATTATCCTAATTTCTAAATTTCCTCGATAGATGTTAGAAGAGTTCTGAAATGGGAAATATGTCATTGTTGTTGATTGACTTCTGAAACATTCGGTTAGGTACAAGCTGTGACTAGTAAATAGTACCCTCTGATAAAAAAAAACACTCGGAAAGTTAGCGATGGATGGGAATAGTATCCTTAAATGAGAATAAAATCTCAATATATTTCTATCCCTCCCACATTTAAAGGCCATTTTCAAATAATTATTATTTCCTTATCTACCGTGTATGTCTGAATCAACCAAATATTCAATTCAAATGAAGAGCAACAAATTGTTCAATATCAGAATGAAGAAGCCCAAAATTTTTGCCATCGAAGGCAATAAAGTCAAAGTGAAAAGTGAAAGTTGAGGATTTCAATTTGGTTTCCACACTTGACGAATCTTTACAAAAATGTTGTTCCATTTCGACACTTATCCTGAGGTAGTCAACTAAAGAAAGAAAGAAAGAAAAAAGTTTTATTGACCTCAAAATACAAGTTCTCTTACATTTGAAAATATAATAACAAAATTTGCTTAGGTACATTATACTGAAAATATAAAAAATATACATACATTACATAAATATTCAATGCAATTGAGGAATAAAAAATTGTTCACAAGGTTAGTTAATAGGGGTAGTCCAATATTTAAGAAAGGTGACTTCAACAAATAGATGTGATAATTATAGAGAAATAAGTTTACTTTCAGTGTGTCCAAGTTATTTGAGCTTAATATTAAGAATCAACTGCTAACATTTCTAACGGCTAATCAGCTTCTCTCATCAAATCGACATGGATTTACAAATAATCCAAGTACTGAAATAGCTATATATGATTTCAGTGAACATTTAGGAATGTTAGGAATCACACGTTAAAAAGTATGACCTCGTTAGTCCTTAGCTCGCACAAGTTTTGACTTCTGAGGGCTGGTTAACGGAAAAAACATATTGTAAACATATTAAACATATTTACTGTCTACTATTTTATAAGAGAAATATTCTTTTTAACAAGAGTCTATTGAAATAATACTTGAATTGGTGAAAATTCAACATTTTTTATATTATATTCTTTCAGATCCGGAAACATGGATGAGATGCAATGTATCCTTCAAATGTCACCAACTAGATTTTTAATTGGCGGACATCAAGATAAACTCATTGATTTCAATCTCGGTATTTGTAAAGAAAGCATGGTGGTAAGTTATCCTTTTTTTGAATTGTAAAATGAATGTAAAATTCAACAGAAAGAGTTTATTTTTGCAAACTAGATATTTTTAGAAACTAGTTGACAGCTTGCAATCAAACCCTTGTATTGTGAGAAATGATTGTCTCATTTAAATAATATTCAACTGATAATTGAACCAATTCTGAATATGATGGGAGGTTCAAGAAAAATTTCAAAAGAGCCTTAATTAGTTATCATCAATCGCCTTCAAATTTTCTTTAGTTTTAATTTTTTTATTATTGTGATTTATTTTTCAAAGTAATTTCAAATTCTCCTTTGTGACATGTGAAAAAATAGTGAAATTATTACTATCATCAAATTATGGAAGTAGGTTAATGTTTTGTTAACAATAATTTTTCCATCAGCAGTTTTCTTTCTTGGTGTCATGTTAATGGCAACCTTTATTGATTTGAAAATATTTACTTGATGAATACTCGATATGTTTATTGTTTTTGTTGGATTGTCAATTGTTTATGTTTCTGATGTTGAATAATTGTGTATCTAGCTAGATACCTGATTTGTGGTTGAAAAATTTATAACAATTTTCTCAGATTGAGAAAATCAAACTTGAACGAAAATGTCACCTACTTGATCGTGGTGATAGAATTCATAAATTTTTAGCTTTCTACTTCTCCATCTTTTTATAAAAAAATATGGGAATCTTCCAAAGAAAGGAAGCAATCAATTTCAAAAAAGGTAACTATACAAAGATGTGTAGAAAGAAAAATATTTTCGAAACAAATACTTTTATACGAACAGTGAATTATACAGCAAACCCTTTTCTTTATTAGGTTTGTATTCCAAACATTCGTTATGGAATTGAATCTGATATCATTCACAGGATTGCTACACAGTATAGTAAATGAAAGAGGTAAAACTTCACTTACATGGAACACTGTCATCCTCACTGGTAGACATCTGATGTTTCGCCGTGAGACACTTACCTTATCGGCTCTTCAGCACTAAATCTAGATAATATTATGTGTAAAAACACTCAATTCGTTCATAAAATTTCGACTTTATGACACGGATGAGTTTAATCTACTCATGTCATCGATGACATCGTAATGACATTCATTCGCTTATTTGATTAAATCCCAGCCATAGAAATCTTGTTTAAATTAAATCCTAAATTTTGTTACTTATTCAAATAAGGCTTTTTATAATGAAAACGTGAAAGTTGATAAAAGATAAAGGTATTGAAGTTCAAACATTTAGCGGTTGTCTTAGTCTTGGTTAAATTATACGAAGAGTTCTAGGGATTGCTGTGTACCATTTTGAAGTGTGCAACACACTATATATCTTTAGCCGGGGAAATAGTTGTTTTTCAACAGACATATACTTTTAAAGCATTAATTGTGAAACTACCAACAAAAATTGAGAACACTTTTATCTTTGAATTGTGTACATGAAGCAAAGTATAATGAGTGTTCAATACTTATTAAAGGAGAGAAAATAATGAGATAATGAAAGGATTATTTCAATCGAAGTAGTTTTTAATATGAATCATATTGAAATAAACAGATGCAGCACAAATAAAAAAGTTATATGAACTATCTAAAAATTTTCTAATCATGTCAGGTAAATTAAAAGTAAAATGGACAAATGAAAATGGTGATTTCAGAAGAAAAGTACTACTAGTGAGACTAGTGCCAAAAAGAAAGAGGAAAAGTACCATAACTTCTCGAATTTCAGTTCAATTTTGGCGAGTTCTCTTTATTGAGGTATAACTCTACCCCATTCCCACTTAAAACATTTAGAGATGACGCCCCCGCTCCGAAGGTCAAAGGCTTTGCAATGGTTTTTGGGTAAAAACTTCCCCATAATGAAACTTGACGTGTTTTTGGATATTTGGGGAAAGTTCTTTACTTGGCAGTTGTGCCTCATGGTACATGAGCCCACTGTGCATGAGCTGAAGCTACCCAGTTACTTTGATTTCTCTTTGAAATAACTTTTAATCTTTTTTAGTGACGGGGTTCTTATGAACTTGATTATAGTTTTTAAATTTTTAGACTGATGTAGGTGAGGGATGTGTGATGCTGAGGCCACACAGTAGATTTGTGTGTGCGGGTAATCCCCTGGGTCGGATAGATTTGAGGGATCCCAACAGCCTTAAAGTGGAACACAGTATTGAAGCACATACAGGAAGCCTGAGTGATTTTGATGTACAAGGAAATCTTCTCGTCACTTGTGGTTTCAGTAAACGGTAAACTCTCATAATAAACACAGTAGAAACTTACTTTACAAAAATACTTTTCAGACACAACAATTTGGCAGTCGATAGATTTTTGATGGTATATGACTTGAGGATGCTCAGAGCTGTGTCACCAATGCAAACAGTAATAGACCCGTTCTTCTTGAAATTCATACCTTCAATATCTTCCAGAATAGCTGTTGTTTCAATGTTGGGCCAAATACAGTTACTCGACACCATTGCACTGGCTGAACCTCATCTTTGTCTTTTACAAATGGAAAATCCCGGTAAAGAAAACTTTATTACATAAAATATTTAGTTTATGTTGATAATAAAAGTAGTCGGAATGCGTTTAACACTTAAATGGCAGAAGTTATGACATCAACATAGTATTTCACTTTTTTAGAATTAACTAGACAAGACATTCCTGTTTTTGGTTTCTCAAATGAGTAATATATTTTATTTGACCTCATGTAAAAACACTTTTAAGTTTTTGCCTTATACTACTTAATCTAACTACTCAAATCAATAGAAGGCTTCTTAGACCATTTTAATCATTTGCAGACTTTCATAAAAACTCATTTAGTCTTCATCAATGAGGCCGTAATATGGCGCCGGAGGGCGAGAGGTCAAGACGACAGTTTAACATTTGAACAGCTATTCAAGTGCCTGAGAGATTGACCTTTGATCTTGGATTGTTTTAGTAATTTAAAGTTTGTTTTGTGAGTTGGCAAGAGAATCTATCTCAGAAGAAAAAATTTAATCAAAATTTTAATTGATGAAGTATGAAAAATATGAGTTGAAAAAGAGAAATAATATTTAAAAGATTAGACAAAAAATGAACAATGAGTATGGAATTTAAAAAATATAGCAATATTTATTTGTAAAGAAAACAAATTATTGTGAAATGAGTAAATGGATTTAATAATAAGTTTAGGTCAATAATATGTAAACAATAAAAATAAAGATAAATCTGTTATCAACGGAAGTCGATTGTGGATACTAACAATTGTGAAGTAGTTTGATTTGAAGTATTTATTCTTATTTTTTGCATATTTTTTCATCATTTATCTCCATTATTTTATATTGATATTTATTGTTTACATCTTACAAATTTTTTCGCATTTTTTAGTATCTCCTTTTCTAACCAGCTCATTGAAATATTTCAGTCCTGGTATTTTTAATATTTTTAACCTTTCGTTCACACATTTTTTATTTTAAATTACACTTATAACATTCATGAACATTTCAGTTAGGAAACATATGAACCCTTAAGAAACATAAGAAATCAGCTCTAACTAGGCTGCAGTACTTGTCACATTACCCCTTAATACCTTCCGCCCTAGAATTAATGGTCTCAAACCTTTCGTCTTTATAAGATTTTTTAACTTCTCATCGCATAATTGAAATACATTTTTTTTTATCCATATGTAAATAACGAAATAACCACTAGAACTGACCTCGCGCCCCTTAGCGCTCTCTCGCGACAAGAATTTTCGTGATTGCCCCCATTCTTTCATTTGTGTTCGTCAAATAGACTTATACAGTACATCAAGTTGATATCATGGTATTATGTATGTATGTATTTAAGTATGTTCTACTGTACCTACTAATTAAAACAGATTTGATGAACAAGGTTTCAATTGAGTTATCATTATGGTCCCGATGGCCTACACTAGATTATATTCTTCTATTCAATTCATGCTTATAAAATAAAGATGACGGATATTTTTTTGATACTCTTTGGAGCAGTCTGAGTGGTCTATTTCTACAGTCTCCTCCATGTCTGTCATGACACCTGTTTCAACAATTCTTTTGAATATAGTGTCGATTGCCCAAGGATTGATTACCTTACAACATTCTAATGAAACAGGAAGAGCTGCTTTTGTTTTTGTCTGCCGTTGAAGCCTTCATTATACAGCCCTGTTTTGNCATTCTCATGAAACAGGAAGAGCTGCTTTTGTTTTTGTTTTTGTCTGCCGTTGAAGCCTCCATTATACAGCCCTGTTTTGTGTAGGTGTCCTCTAAATGGACAGTGTCTAATGAGTAGCCCTATATTTATCATGATCAATGTTTCATCAAAATAATGGGAAAAAACCATTCTTAACTCATAAAAACAAATATACTTAGTGCGATATTGTTTAAAATATACCAAGTGACAAAAAATAATTTTACTATATTTTTGCATTCATAAATTAACAGATATCTATCACCAGTTCTGTATAACAGTCACCAACCCACCTGTTTCATGTGTGTAGTTATTATAAAGAGACATTGTTTATAGTCTGAATTCACTTCGCCTTATGATTCTCAGAGACAAATGAATAGGTTGGTTAATGCTTGCAACAGATTCAAACTTAGAATAAATGAAACCAAAGAACTTCACAATCAGATAATTAGGGATAAACTTTTTGCGAATCACAAAGGGTCTAGATCTAGATCCTTCGGGTCGGTAGCTAAACCTGTTAATCAAAACTTTACAAAATTCACAATTCCACAAGCAGATGCTTCAATTGCAACAACAGCCATAGAAAAAATAAATTTACTAGCTGAACAATTTGCGTCCCACTCCACAGTCGATTTTCTGGGAAAGGCACCACCCACTATTACCACACTAGAATCCACAATGCCCGAAATCACTTTTCGACAAGGACTAGTCGGGTGAATTATGAAAAATCTTAATATCAACAAGGCGTCTGGTCCTTAGTGCCAGTCATCGTACTTAAAAAGTGCGAAAATGACCTCGCACCAGTATTTTGCAGACTTTTCAATTTGTCTTGCAAGGAAGAGGTTTTTCCTTCTTGTTGAAAGATTGCTCATGTTTAGCCATTTCCCAAAAAGGGAAAGAAAAATCTTCCAAATAACTATATCAGTGATATCAAAAATAATGGAGAAAGCTGTAAACCACCATATCCTTGAATATTTAGAAGGCTTTAACATCTTGAACGAAGGGTTTGCTCTCCAGCTTCCTGAAAAAACGTTCACTGCAAGTGGCCGTCGATGGATATCTCTCGAATACTTTTACCATCACGCTGGTGTTCCCCAGAGATCCATATTGTCTCCAACCCTATTTTTATTTTATATCAATGACATCGGAGAAAAACAAGAATCAAATATATTGCTTTGCTGACGACAGAATACTTGCCTCGTCATTCCATTTGAATTCCAGGACATCATCTGCAGATACACATCTTCACCGGCAGTAGGAGATTGCATATCCTAATGAGGATCTAGAAGTGATTTCGAACTAGGGTGAAAGTAACCAGGATTAATTCAATGCCTCAAAAACCCAGGCACCGGTTTTCTCCAAAAATATAAATGTCTCCGAACCAGATGTAATAATGTCAGTACAGACAATTTCGCTTTCTGCTTCGATAAGTTTGTTGGGGGTTAAAATGAACACCAATATGTCTTGGTACAATCATGTCGCTGGAATTGCAAAGGCTGCTTCTCAAAAGCTTGGAACACTGCTCAGAACTAGAAAACTGTACACACCTCAGCAACTTTTGATGCTTTATGAATCTCAGATCGGACCATCTTTGGAGTATTGTTCTCGTGTATGGAGGTCTGTCCCTAAGCATACCCTGAAGCTGCTGGATTCCATTCAGAAAAGAGCCACCTGCCTGATTGGAGACACAAACATCACTTGCAACCTTGGTAGTCTGGAACATTGAAGAAAGGTTGGAGATTTGC
>WOGL01001537.1:0-11196 GCA_015342145.1 Leptinotarsa rubiginosa | reverse complement strand
TATACTGCTGTAGTCTCTCTCATTTCTGAACAGATTATAATTCAGTGATCCAATAATTTTTCTGAAGAAAGGTTGGTTGGATATTTTTTTAAACAATTGTTTTCTTGCCAACGTTTCGAATTTAATCAAATTCTTCTTCAGGGCTCAAAAAGTAGTTTGTTACTATTACTATTTTAAAATCCATAAGATATTACATAAGTTAAAAAAAAATAAAAAATATTACAACAACCAAATGTTCGAGACAACATCAACACAGAACGACATGAAACAAACGATTTGCAACATTTGGTCGTGGTAATGCAGGTAGTATGTGCTATGAGGACGACTAAAGTAGTTCATCCGTTGCCTCATTGCCTTAGATGATGTTAAACGTAGTTGTAGTCGAAACGTCGAAAATAACTTTGCCAGTAACGTCGGAAAATAATCTTAAAACAGATTATTCAATTTTTGAACAATAAACATGTACAAACGCAATAAAACATTAATTTTAAATTTGAATTTGAAATTTTGTTTCAAAAGCTATCAGTATCAAACCTATTTTCCGGGATTTTTGACCGTGGTCTGCATGTTTTTATACATGTCGCCTTGAACGAACCGATAAATGAGCTGTAGACGAACATGCCCTCAAAAAAGAAGAAACAGTCGATAGCAATTCAAAAACACAGGGATAATTTCAGTAGAAAAGAAGAAGCAGTGAACATTAAGATAATCTAGCTACCTGTACTCGAATGACGTCAGGACCACAATTCGAGCACATCGACCGATATCTCATAGCCTTTGATAATGTCTACCGCAGTGGTAGATAAAACGTCATGTATAAAAACCTGCAGACCACGGCCATAAAATTCAGAAAATAGCTTTGACATCGTCATCACTGGCCGTGAAAGTTCGCATTCTTTTGAAAGGTCTATATAGTGAGTATTCTAAGCAGTTGAAACTGAAACCTGATTTTGATCACCAAGTGAACAAATTTTCATTGAATTGAAAATTCGCGAAGTAACTGACAAATAATTAATTTATAGCGGCTATTCGACTTTGCCATTACCTGATGAAAAAAATAAATGTTACCAGAATAATACATTACTTGATGGCTACGATCAGCACCGGTTATTCTAATGATTTTTATTCAACTGAAATAATATATCCTGCAAATGCGGCAGGGATATTATTTTTACTCTATATCCAACTGTCCGGTATTGGTTAGACATAAAATTATTATAATCCATCAAAGGCGGAGTTTTGGAATCAATCATACCTGCATTCGACGCGACGGTGTGGAAGGAAAAAATTGTTCCTTCTCACTTGTCAGTACAGTGAAAAACGGAATCGAGTGCAAAACACCCGAATCAATCAATACAACACTTACCGCTGCCTGAAAACAAATCAAAAGAATGAATTTGCGAAATCCAATTCCAAACAACATAAATCACGAAAATGCAAAATGTTTCTGACGTATCATAAGTCATGTATGCATACTTTGATTTTGATAACGGATGAATAGGAATATACAAGGGATATTGAGAAAGTAATGCATTTTCATGCGAAAGTGAAATGGAACCTTGAGATTCAATTATTGACGCTGTAAATTGTTCATTTATAGACGCCGGAGATGCAAACACCGTGTTTATCGAGTTTGCGGCGGAAATAAAAAAAAAAAGACAAGGAATCTCACATGAACTCTCTGAAGTTTAATCGCTGAACATGGACAATGAGCGAAAGTTACATTTAGTATGTCCGTTCCATAACTTACCAAGAACCATCTCTCCAATTCGACTGATATTGTTCAAACGCAAACTAATCTAGTGACAGTTTGAACTACTAAAAATTTGTATATAGCTAATGTATGATATACGAATCAAGTAAAATGAATATGAATTATTATATTGGTAAGGTTTATTGTCTAAGCTTTTATGTTATTAGTTCATCTATTGGAAACACTTTCCCAACACCAGAACCAAAATTACGGTCTCTCGATGCGCGTTTCGTTAACTATAAGTTAGCGTCCTCAGGAGATCATTATGACTGAATTTTACTACTATGTTAGTGTTATTGTATGCTTGTGGCCTAACTACTTCCTGTTAGTATTACCTAACTACTCTCTGTTATTGATCCTATGGTGAACTATCTGTTTTGATACCTCTAATTTGTTATGTATTTTCTTGATGTTAGCGATTATCTCTAATATTTATCTGTTTTTTATTGAAAATTATTATGAATGAGATCAAACAAAGGACTGTTCGAAATAGGACGCTATTCATAGAACTCTTCCGCATTTTTCCATTTCCAAGCTTTCGAAGGCATCCAGAAATCTGTTGTCATGTAACGGTCTAAACAATTTTGAACATTTCTCACTTATTCTATGGTCGTTCTCTATGACACATTGAGCGATACTAGATTTCTCCGATCTACGAAATCGAATATGCGAAATATGTTTCTTGTAGCGAGCTAATATAGTCCGTTTGGTTTGACCAACATTTTTCTTGTCATAATCCTCGCAGCTCATTTTGTGAATCTCAAACTTTTTTTTCCAACGTCTTGTCTTTCGGGCTGCCCAATACTTGTTGAAGTGTACGTGCAGTTTTGAAAGCCACTCTTTTATTTAATTTTTTGAATGTTTGAACTAACCCATTGGTGTATTTTAGTTCATATACGGAAGCACTATGAACTTTGAATCTAGCTTTTCGAAAAGTCGAGTCTTCACGAAGATACTCCCTAATTTTTTCAAAATAAATTTACCCATTATGTTTGATGGTAAACCGTTGCTTTCAGCAACCTCCCTAACAACTTCTTTCACAATCTCATACCTTTCTTTGCTCAAAGGAAATATGAGCAGTCTATGGACAAGAAATTGTAGTCCTGAAGTGCTTGTATTCTTTCTATATACATCAAACTCTAGACCCTTATCGACATTTTCAATACATAGTTCATCCAAGAATGGTAGTTCTTCGTTATTTTCAATTTCATACATACATTTTATACTTGCAAATCTGTTGAGGCAGAATACAAAATTTTCTACCTTACTTCTATTTGTATCGTAAATGGCAAATACATCATCTACGTATCGGATCCAGGTTCGTGGAAAATAATTCAACTCTTCCTTTACTTCCATTTCAAATCTGCTCATGAAGAAAACAAGTTATCCATGAATGGAGACAACGGGTTTCTCATTGCTGTACCCTTATGTTGCCTATGAAAACAGTTGGCGAACTGGAAGCAAATTTTGATAAGCTGGATGTACTATTCATCTACTTCACCACTTATTTCATTAACATCTAAAAGATCCTTCAAATATTCAATTGTTTTTGGTATGTTTACACTTGAAAATAACGAAGATACGTGAAAGGATACTAACATCTCAATGTCCAGCATTCAAAAAATTGAATATAAGAGTGGCTTTCGAAACTGCACGTGCACTTCAACAAGTGTTGGCCAGTCCGAAAGACAAGACGTTGGAAAAAAAAGTCTGAGATTTACGAAATAAGATGCGAGGATTGTGATAAAAAATATGTTGGTCAAACCAAACGGACTATATTAGCTCGCTATAAAGAACATGTTTGGCGCTTTCGATTTCATAGAACGGAGAAAGCTAGTGTTGCTCAACATGCCATAGAGAACGACCATAGAATAAGTGAGAAATGTTTAAATGTGTTGAGACAGGTACATGACATCAGGTTTTTGGATGCCTTCGAAAGCTTGAAAATCTAAAAGTGCGGAGTGAGTTCTATATGTTATGTTGTTTAAAATATGTTTTTCCGTTAACCAGCCATCGGACCCCTACAAAAGACAATCCTCTGAACTCGAAACTCCATAGCTAACAAAATGAAAATTTCAAAAAGTATAGTAGAATCCATTTAGCCTCCAGAGCCATTAGAACCTGAACACAACAATGCTATGGAAGCTCAGTACGTTTCTCCATCAACTTCAACTTCGACCGCAGCTAAAACTTCAATTACCGAAAACACGTTGAAACAAAACGAGCTGCCAGTAATTACTTTACAAAATTATTGAAATATAACTGTTAATTACTATTTTAAATGAAATTTAAAATGAGTTAATGACATACAAGTATTATTATATATGTATTTTAATTTTCAATACTTTAAAACAACGCAACCGTAGAAAAAGTACAGTGTACAATGCGTGAGAAAATGACACATTTCTCACTCGCTTGATTTGCGGCACCCGCCTTCGGCTCGTGCCAAGAAACTTCTGCGCTCGTGAGAAATATGTCGTTTTTCTCACGTGTTGTACAATATACTATTATTATTTACATTGAAAAAATCAGTCGCAGCTAATATATTTTCTTCAAAAACAACTTTAGTATAGTATTGATACATTTTTATTCAGGACAAAAGATGGTTTGCAAGTTTTAGTTATCGAGGGTGTTATTAGTACAAAAAGCGCAATTGGTTAGAGTAATTGTGATTGCTTGAAAGGTTCAATGTAAGAGAACAATTAGCATGATTTTCTACTATTCTACGAATAGAAATGACGTTTGTTTACCCAAAGAAGTCTGAAATTTTCATTTGAAATTACTTCATTATTGAGACATGAACTGGAACCCTATAGTTGAATCTAGTTTTGATAATGGTGGAGAATATGGAGTCTTTTAGTATTTTCTATAAAAATGGAGTGACAAGCATGCTTGAAAAAATAAAATAATGATAGAGAGCAATACTGCACTGTTGAACGAGTATAATGCCAGATCTTCCAACTACTGACATTGTAATACAGAAAAACATACTTTCATGAATCTGAACGGATGCATAAACATGCAGAGTTCGCTAATGACCTCGACGTTTCACTGATGCAGGATATGCCGCATACACATGGTATCCAGTAAGTGCAATTCTTGGAGTCCTTGTTTGCTTTTGATGACTTCAATTATCCTTATCGTCATTGTTCCGGTTGTTTTATCACCTTCGATAATACTTCAGTGGAGTAAGATGATGAAAAAATACTACAGTCACTACTCTATTGACATTGATTATTCGAAATATATTACAAGTTCAAGAATACATATCCTGCCTGAACAAATTTCATTTGTGTCTGTCGTAATCGCCGGTTCTTTGAATCTGCATGATGTTGCCCAAACAGTTCTTCGACGTGTTACAACTTGTAAATCCTTTTCTTCCTTGTGAAGCTCTCGTCTCTTCGCAAATGTCAGTTCTATCTTTGAAACTATTCATTCCATTGATTCAATTTCGGCATGCCTAATTGAGTGTAGTATCTATTGAGGTTCCACTGAAGTATCCTGTTGAATGTTATATGAAGAAAAAAAAAAGAGAAAGAACTTTGAGGATCAGCAGGTTTTTTGAGATGTATCACTATCCTCTATTTCGCTCAATGTCTAATTTCCACCTGTTTTTTTATTTTATTTTCGACTTTAGTGCACCTTGATTTTATTTTTCGTTCTGTTTGCAATGAATAAAGGCTATGCAACAAGTCCAGTAGTCCGACAATACCCGATGTATAGATTTTCGCCACACTCAGAGGTTTGGATGAGCCATAAATTTTTTCGAAGTCCTTAATTTCCGCATATGATAAGATGTGTTTCTGAGATATGTCTTCAAACATAGGTCTAGTAGGTCTCAGAAGATCTTCCAATGACTGTTCATTTACAGTGGTTTTGGCTATCTATAGCTGATTTTCAGATGATTGCGGGGGTAGGGTAGCGATCTCAGATATAGGGTGTTTCATTGAACGGCTTGGTAATGACGTGTCCGTTGTGGGAGTCAAGGTTATGTCTATTGTCTTAGGAAGAAGGGGGAAGTTCAGTTCTCGTGGTTCACTAGTGGTTGTTGGAGGGACTTCTAGTGTATTATTTATGTTTGAAACCGGCTCGTCATTGGGTATTGTCGGGCAATTTACAGCTGAATGACCCTCTCGTTTGCATTTGAAACAAAGCTGCAGATAGGAGATATATATGCGGTATGAAGTCTCGTCCACTGTTATGACAATGGATTGGGGTATTGTGGAATGGTCTTTGGGAGTTTGTCTACGAAAACTAAGGACATGTTTTAATTTAGGATTGAACGATCCAATTCTTAGGAAAGATAATGGAGATATCAAGTGTTAGTTCCGTTTCTAAATTTTCGTGGGAAATCGTAGGAGATACATTCGAAATGAATAATTTTTCATTGGGAATTATGAGTCTTCTTGCCGATAGAATTTCCTGGTTTACTACAATTTTTCCTTTTGCGCTATTCAAAAAGTCATCGACTATTTCTTCTCTCGCTAAGTAAACGCATATTCCATTGTCTGAAATCCTTGATGGGAATAAAATATTTTTAGAGTCGACTTGTACAGCAGTACTTGTACATAGCAGTAGCGCTTCTAAAAACAAAATGGCTTGTTTTTTTTGTTGGGAACATCGATGAGTTATGTTGGTTCAGTACAGAAGAGAAGAGTTTTGGTGTGTTTTGGGCACTCCTGTAGTCAAAAGTACCCGGATTCAATATTTCATTCATAGTTTAAAAATATATTTCATTGATGCCTTATTACGGCCCTGACCATCCGAGTTGGGACCCTCTGATAAGGGCTCGTATTTGTTCTTGATAACGAACTCAAAGGTAACTAATAAGCACGATGGTATTTCACTTCGGTTACTTCTTTTGAAATTGATTACTTCCTTCCTTCCTTCGGAAGATTTACACATTTTTTTTGTATCAAGATAGAGCAGTAGAAAGCTGAAAACTTTCTTTTCTAGAAATAAATCATTTCTTAAGTATAACCCTTTCAATTTATATAAAATTCATGTCATCGCAAGAAAAATTGGAGCTTTTTATATCAACCTCACAGAATTGTGTCGTCTTCTGTATCATGCCAATTAATGTATTTCACATTTGAATATTTCATACTCTATTAACCAACAATCATTCTCAAAACTTTCTGCAAAATTTAAGTTGATGATTTTATATGAAAATATTTAGTATAAATATCTACTTACAAACATAAAATGAAAATTAAATTGAATCAATGAACAACATTGAGACTTACATAAAATAACGACATAATTTTCTGAATAAACTCGTACAAACTGACATGCTGAAACACTTGAACTCCAATGAGGGCGAATGTTTGATATATTACTAGTGAAATAACTTTTATTTCCTTAAAATCAGAGTACAGAGTATCGAATCTTAACGTATTACTCTTTAGAATAAATTTCGAGATCGACCGCATTAGCCTAGGCAAAATTGCATGTCTGTCATGTGCTCGATCAGAGAAATTTAGAGTTAAATGTACATTGTTTGACATGGTGAGTAAGCAAAATAAAATATATTTCTGATATTGAATATTTTACTTCCGGATGTGATCAACACAGGGGAGAGGATGTCAACAATTGGAATTTTTTTAGGTTGATTTTGTATTCAGTATATCATAAAATTTCTTAGAATAATCCATAACATATTTTTTTGTTTCAATATTTTATTTCTTCATTTTTGAAATCTGTTTTAGGTCAATTGGTAAGGCGTTGAATAATTTGGGACCGAAAAAAAAGAATGTTTTTTGTGTTAATGTTTTTTTAAAGGATTGGATATTAACATTCATGTTTGTGGTAGACCTGTTCATTCTAATATTTTTCTGATTAAATTTCTCTTGATTTATGAACATTCCCTTCAAACATTAGTGAGTGTATAATAGTTTAACATTTAATATATTTGCTTCCTGATATAGCTTATTGGTGGAAAAACGTTTATTTTTTGACAGGATGATTTTCAATAGTGTGTTTTGTGTTGTATGTATAATGTTCAGTGTATTGTTGAAAGCTCCACCCCATTTTGTGATGCAGTCAGAGAGAATTGATTCGGCTAGGGAGTTGTAGAGCATCATGAAGTTTTTTCTGGAGAGGAGGTCTCTTAGAGAATAAAAACTGTGTATAAGTGTTCTAAGGCGTTTGTTTACAAGCATGATATGATCAGACCATCGTATATGTTGGTCTAGGACTACCCCTAAATATTTAATTGATGACACTTTTTTTAATAGTAGCACACCCACATAACTTTTTGTGACAGTTTATAGAGTGTAGCTTCAGAGACAAATTATGTGGTTGACTAATGACCATTGGTGCAAAGGCAACAAATTTAGAGTAAGCTTATTTAAATTCAACCAGCCGATACTTGTTGAAAATCCATAACGTATTCAAGAAACACTCTATACACTTATAGATACGCCTGAGGAAGCTATTGTATAGCGAAACACGTGTTACGTTGATGTTGAACTGTTTAGGGAAAATCTCATAATAGAGTGTTTTTTAAAAAAGAAAATTAGCATTTACCCGATGTTTTTGTGATTTATCTTTGAGAAAATAGGCCTACATTACAGTTCATTAAGATCGACTATATTACCCCCTCATTACTTTTGCCTAGAGAAAATTTGAACGAAGGTCATACTCTCTATTCGTCAAAGTTTCAAATCATTTTCCTTATAATTCACTCGAATGATTAACACATTTTCCAGGAACATTACGCAGTCTCTTAGATCAATAAGTATCGTTATCGTGTTGAGTGAAAAAGTCTGAATTCCAGTTTGCATTATCTGTAACAAGAAATGTTTTGAATTTACTCACCTTGACCTTTCTAACTTTCAAAACATCCAACATATGTTTGAACAATTGAGGCGAACATGATGCTCCTCCACAAAGAGCTATTTCGATATGGAGTTTTTCTTTTCTCGCTTTTTGTAACTCAATCAAATCCACAAACATTGTTGGTGTCCCGTAGACTATAGTACATCTGGAAAATAATAATTTAGTAGAGTATGTGTACGGACACAACTGTCATATATTCATTTGGAATGCTTGGAGACGAAAACGCGGCAATGGTTTAGTCGTGAATTAACTAGCACGGTGGTGTGCTTCTATGCTTCTGATAACTTTGTGTGAAAAATGTATCATTTGTTGTATGTTCAGCTATATTGTCTCTGTTTAGCTGAATTGTATTGTATTGTCGACATTTTGTTTCTAGCTATTGGATAAGTGAACTATATTGCCAATGGTGCCTAAATTTCATTATTGATGACCTTACCACCGATCATCAGAAAAGAACCTTAATAGTAGCTTGTCTATCTCACAATTTCATTGGCATATCGATATGCTGGGACTATAGAATTCTTGCTTTTCATACATTTTTTCTTTTTTTGTAAAAGTTATACTTGCACGTGCTTCAGAGGACGGACATTCACAAGATATTGGAGCTTTCTTCTTTTTTGATTTCTTTGAATTCCGATTTTCAAATGTCTATTCTGAAGATATTACGTCACAGGCTTGACGTAGTGACATCATTGGTGATTTTTTTAAATTGAAAAATAGGTCTTGTGACACTGCATCTCGAAAGTCTTCAACATTGCATTCAGTGATAAACATGAATTTGATATCTTTGTATTGAATATTACTGGAGTTTTATCTCAACATCAAACCGTTATTTTCATCTCGGCACTAGCTACTACTTTAAACTTCCTCTTGAAGATGATGACTTAGTGATCGAAACACATGTCGAGTTATTCGCACATTGCGAATAACTTTTGGAGTAATCCTGCTAATTTCGACCCTGATCATAATCCCGAAAGTTCCTGAAATTCCAGTTGGAGTTAACATGTTAAGTTCTCTATTATAAACATGTAATGTTTCTTGAGAATAAAGCATCACTGTCAATATCGCCCGCTCATCAAGTAACACCACACTTTTATTTAATTTGCAGCGGGAGGTAGAGCATCTCATCTCTCTATCAGAGTCATCCATGAAGAAGTCTCTGCCGAAACGTCTGGTGGAAAGTTTTTCTCCTGGTAACCGGGTACCCTTATCCTCTTAGCATTGACAAAATTTGCATCAGTATCTCAGGCATCTGCGCTTCCGTAACTCTTACCTTTCCAATGTCGAATTCAAAAATCATAAGAATGTAACTTTTCGAGCCACCTGGATATTTGTCATTCTGGTGTTTTATAGTTGAGGAGCCACTAAAGAGCTGAGTGGTCTGACCTGATCCAGACTTTACGGTCATATAAAAAAGAAATCCGTAGAGGGACATGTCACGCCCCAAAGGAATTTTTCGACGATGTTGGCCACTAATACCCTAGTTTTTATTTCACAATTTCCAAGCCTGAGTCTCACTTCAGCTTCTCCATAAATCGACAGTATATCTCCAGTGGATGTTTCCAGAACGGGCACTACAGACAACTTCTTCAAACTGTTTGTCTTGGAAATGTCGAGAATCATTATCGACAGTGAAGAGGCACTGGTGATCATTCAGAAATCCATCGACCACTGAACTGTTAACTTTTGCGTCCTATCGTGGAAATGGAATACCTGGGGGATTGAATAACAGCAGCCAATGTACCCCCGCTAACATTGGCTGAATTCAGTTTTCCGAACCCCGACGTTTTCTTCAGTTCATTCTGAACACTAGTCTCTTCTCTCCTCGAATCCTGATCGTGATCGACAGTCTCGCCTTCAATGTCTCTCATTGCCGCAGTTATAGCATTTAGGTCGCCCTCTTGCCCTAAGTGCAGTTCCATTCCTCAAATCTTCCTGAAGGAACTCCTCTAGACCTGCCATGAACTGATCTGTTCCTCCATCTTCCTATTTTTTTATAGCCTTCACTAGAACTTTTCGTTGTGGACGCGAAGCATTTTTGGCAGCTACGAATTCTAGGGCATGAATGATGGCTTCATTTGATTTTTTATGACCCGCCTTCCTCAGCGACTGCTGCAACTCCGTGTGACGAACTCCGTCCATGAAACTCTGAACACTAATCCAGTGGGTGGAGTTTTCGGGTGCTAGAGCTTATATATCTCAATGGTAGTCTTCGGAAGCCGATAGGCGTATTACACATAGGACGATCAAGAAGCCCAAGTAGAGTTGAGCGCGACCTTGGCCAAGTCCCAGTCGATCGGCGAAGCGGCGGCCGGCATTACCTAATTTTTTCAGGTAATAATTAACAAAACTATTATACACCTACGATATCGCGTGTTCATATAATCATTTTCATAGTATCTGTAAGCCACAGTACATTTCTTCTCTGATTCATTTTGAAAAACATATATAATGATAAATTAAAAAAAAATCTGTTTAAAATCTGTTTTTCCGTTAACCAGCTGTCGCACCCCTACGAACGACATCCCTCAAAAGTCGAAACTTGTGCGAGCTAAGGATTAACGAGGTCTTACCTTTCAACGTGTGATTCCTAACACGGGTTG
>WOGL01001536.1:0-11196 GCA_015342145.1 Leptinotarsa rubiginosa | reverse complement strand
GAGAAATATTAATTCTCGTTAGGGGAATGGAGTAAATAATAGCAATTTCTCAGGTTAGTAGTGAAAAAAAAATTTGTTCTGCTGCCAGGCGCTGAATTTCCTTGTGACGAGTAATCCACTGCAAAGTTGATGAAGATTGACAACCAAATCTCGAATGCAATAAAATATATTCTCTGTTCTCTCACATGTCTCATCTCAAACAGAGAATGAAGAAATCAAATGACACGTATATCGAATTGTAAAGTGTTCATTGGAATTTCTATTTCTTTGTTATTTCTCCGCTATTTTATGGACTTGTTTTTTAATTTCAATTTTCTTCTAAACGAAAGAAGAAAAAATGACTGACTGACGATGACCTACCAACAGAAAGCCCAATGGACTGTAACCGATATGAATTAGTGACGAGGGAGCTCATAACAATTATGATGAATTATGGTCGTTGAAGCCATACATAACTTCATTATCGATGAGGGATTTCCAGTGAACCTATCCAAGTTTGAAGTCCCTTCTTAACCTGAAAGAGATTAATCAATAGTTTGCTGAAATTATACTGAAAGTTTTATGTCGACAATCCAAGCACCCACATATGTTTAGGGTCAACCAAAGGCCTGTGTCTAGCCTAGATATATAATGGATTCGATTCGTAATGATGTTGACGTCAGAGCTTGTTCAATGATGTCACAAAGCAATCGATCCGTGCGCGAGAGCTGTGGAACGAACGCTCCAGGCCGTGTAGCCTGATCTGAAATTAATTCATTGTATCAGATAAATTCACTGAACATCGTATGGCGTGGACATTTCGAGACATTAGTCTTCACATCTGCGACAGTATCACTGTGTTGAACTTTTTTACTGAACTTCGATCTATTATTCTACAAAAAAACTTTCCCTCAAAATATATTTCTATGAAAACAAACGTAATTTTTCAAAAGTGGATCACCTATTTCTAGAACATACCACAAAATAACTCGATATTTTGAAAAAGTACCTCATGGATCAATACTGTGACCCCTGTTAATTCACTTTATGAGTGACATACACTTCTAGTTCATTGTAATTTTCACTTGTAATACCACTAGAGATCAATTTTGTTTCGGAATTTTTTTCGAGCTCATGAATATTTTGAAAACTTCCCGAGTCGCAGACGAGGGAAATTTTCTAAAAATATTCATGACCGGGAAAAAATTACCGGATATTAATTTGTCCTCGCGTGACACTTGGTAAGAAAATTCCTCATCGAATTGTGGTGGAAAATCAAATATTTTTAAAATTTATTTTTCCATTCCCAACAATGCAAATTATTTTCTTCATAAGTCACCCACGAAACATAAAATGTGTGGTCGACTTGATTGTTGAGTTGGCATGGTAACTAAGTGCAACCCTAACCTAGAAATTATTTCAGTTTTGAAGCTGTCAAGCGGCACGACGTAAAAAATGTTTCGCTTCGGTCAAGAAAGTAAAAAAAATATTCGCCAGGAGATTGAGATTAAGAAGAGAGGAGGTGTCCGAAGAATATAGAAAACAGCTTTGTAATTACAATGTATCAAAACGAAATATTATGTGAACAAATAAAAACCAATCTGTCAAAAATGGTATGTTATTGTATACGTCAAAGAATTTCCAGTAAAATATCTCCATTGCCATTGTGATTTGTCAGAATAACGTATTTTGATTGGTTCAAAATTACAGGTATGGAATTTTCCATGAAATTGTGAAGCAGCAAATTACCAATAAATTGGTTTCTATGGTAACTATAGACTATATTGATGACATTAGGAAAATAAATTGAATTGCGATCCTTTGCTGAAGAAAAATATTTCATTTGAACGTATCTGTACATTTTCAAAGCATACATTTTATATTTTCACTACAATTAAATCTTAGGGGGCAGAGCTTCATATAGGTTTGTGAATAATATTTTAAAAATTACAGAGGTATTTACAATTTTTAGTTCGAAATAGTATTCCAAGTTTCTGAGAAACTGATTTGCCATTCTCGTAACGCATAAAGACAAAATTAAGTGGATTTTGTCATTCATTAAAAAATTGTTTTCGGTGTAGTGACAGATTGCTTTCTACAAATTCAAACTTTAGATAACATCAGAAGCCATAAATAACTTCAAACTTATACAACTTTTGTATAAATTGTAGACTCTTTTGAATGCTTGAATGCTGGTAGATCACAGCATACGAGGGTGGTCTGAAAAGTTTCCGATGTGACAAAGATACAGAGCAAATATTACTCAACGGTTTTTTCTGCAAAATAATTGTTTACAATGGCAATTGTCTCTTCATTTGACGAAAATCTCTGCCCTTCGAGCGATGGGGTAACAAAAAGTAGTAGCTTGGGGCTATATCTGGTGAGTGAGGTGAATGGTCAAGCAGTTCAAACCGTAGTTCGTTGATTTTTGTCATGGAAATCGCTGAGGTGTGAGACGGTGCATCATCTTGGTGAAACAGGATTTACCTCTTTTGCAAATGTGGCAGTTTTTCCGCTTGTCAAGAAATGATGCGTAGTATGCTCCTGTAATGGTTTTTCCTTTTTGAAGTTAATCGATTGAAATAACTCCGTAACTATCCCAAAGAACAGTCGTCATCACTTTCCCAGCCGAAACAGCAGTTTTTGCAGTCCACTGTTTGGACTATATTTTTGTTTCGGGGGTATAATGGTGTATCCAAGTTTCATCTACAGTCTCAACATGAGCTAACACGGAACCCAACAACGCCCTGACAGCTTTCTCATGCCTAAATTTTGATTTAATATGTGACAAACACGTTCTTTTGACATGTTCATAACCTCTGATATCTCTCTCACTTTAATTCGGCGGTAGTTTAGCACCATTTGGTGAACTTTGGCGATGTTTTCGTCAGTAGTAGCAGTTTTTGGACGTTCCGTCATCGTCTCCCAAGCTCTTACGGCCACGTTTAAATTCAACTGCTCATAATCTCTGTTCCTACAGGAACCCACATTCATGCAACATTATTTATGATAACATTTAGTTCACATTTAGCAACATTAGTTTCTTATCATGAATGTTAATAGAGTTTTATACCCACACCAAACCGTTATTTTTAACACCTTGACACGTGTTTCGATCACCAAGTGATCATCTTCAAGAGGAAGATTAAACTCTTATTATGTTGAATATAAAAAAATTAAATATCGTAGGTGAACATACGAGATATAAAATTCAAAAGATATTTTTAATTTGAAGAATTTTGAAGAAAATATTTTAAAGACTATTTAAAAAAAATGTATTATAATGAACGAATGAATAGTAAAGGTATCCCATCTTTTGCATTATAAGACTATTTTGTGGAATCCTTCACATTCTAATAATAAAACCGGCCTTTGTTAGATTCCGAAACCTACAATAATACGTTGAAAATCTAAATTCACATCTCCACAAGGGTAGTAGTTTGAATAATAATATTTCTTAGTCTATAACTAAAAAATAAAAAAATTACCTGTACTCATATTGGAGTCTTGGCTATGTACGGGTTGTGTTACGTTGATTGTAGACTGTGGTGCCATCTGTATCTGAGATCCAGCTGACATCTGAAAAAAAAAACACATGAATATGACAGATGATGGGAGGTAAACGCAAAGCCAAAGTTTAAAATGATTTTTTTACCATGCACCACATACCATCTGGTGTCAATCATAGAACTTTTTTAATAAATACTTCTGAATTATTTACCAGGGCTATGAACACTTTTTATTAGAACTTTATAGGTTCACTAACATTTATAATATTTTTCGGATTCCTACTTCCAGAGTATTGAATTAAAATTTCGAAAATATCACTTGTTATATATTTATAATTACCGATCTTAAATAATCGTTTATAAAGTCGAGAAATTATAGAATCGAAGAAGTTACAAATTGATCAATATACCGTATTTGTGTAACTAATCAGAGGGGACTAAAAATTTAAAAGGCATTAAAATAATTTTACTTGAATTCTAATACATTTTGAATTTACCATTTATAAAATTATATCAAACGCATATCAAAACAACGGAAACAGTTTTAAAAACAAAAATGGACTATTATCAAGGAATGTCAATCATTAATTGAAACCGTGAACAGATGTAATAGCCACTGGGATCGATTGACAAATATTTGCTAAATGAATAGAGTTTAATTTCTGCGAGTATTCTGAAATGTTATTTGAGTTACGACAGATTTGCTTAGACAATCCGGCAACTTGTTATAAAATTTTATGTAACTGTACTAATAAGTAGATCGGGGCTTCAGATAGTTTTTGTAAACCGATACATGGGACACCTTGTACATATATTCCATAATAAAGAATAGCGTTAAAGTTTTTCGTTGTGCCCGTTATACCGGATGGTAAATTCCCAAACGCAAAGCCATCTTCTGCAACGCCAACTAAGTAGCAGACTAAAAAATAGATCGCATAAAATCGGTTTGAATTACATACAGTTCTTACTTGAACTGATTGTAGAGCAGCAGTTTTCATACGTTCACCCCGGACTGAATCACAAAATACCTAAAGCCGTTATTTATAAATCTGATCTAAATTTAGTACCAGAATTATATTCGAATCTACTTCTATTCATTGTTGGTCAAACCGTGATCTGTTTTCAAATCAATGCGCAAAGAAGGCTTATTATTTATTAGTAAACGAACACAAAAAAAAAGCAAGAGTGTAAAATTGCATCTTCCATTTTCAATGTAATTGTTCCTTTCTTGGTTTCTTGTATTTGATCCAATATCTCAATAGTCAAAGAATTGGATGTAATTTATCCACAGTTGATTTACTTCTTGCAATTGAATTCATCGCCTTGCAAGGTCGTCTGTCATCCATCTGTTATTTCTTTTCATCAATGAACATCAGTTTGAATTTACCATTAAGCATCACCAAAGGTATAATTGAAAGTTCAAACACCTTTATTGGATATGTACAATTTCAATTTAACTCTTGGATATTGCTGAACTTTTTAACAATGTGTTAAACTGCATTCAAAACCAAGGCATTAACAATTATTCAATTTGGGATACTGATACGAAAGTGGTATTATTATTGGGTTGTTCAGATTTTTCTGTGGAAATAGAAAGAGTGATTTGATAGGTAGATTTTGAACCTTTGGTAAAAATGAATACATTGAGAACATTTTTCTCACACCAGAAGAAAAGCATTGCCTCAAACGCGCATTCTATAGAAAAAGTGTTTTTATACACAAAATGTGATGAAAAATTCCATATACTTTTGATTAAATATGAACTGAAAAAAAAATACAAGTTTGATTTCTTTGAAAGACAAATTTTCGACTAAAGCGGAATTTTTGCAACAACTTCATGATAAGTTTTAAGTTACCACAAAGATCAATTCTAAACGAAACTTCCAAAGACGGTGCGCCGAAAGAGATTTTTCTTGTCTTTCTCTGCAGCTTTCATTGCAAACCAACTAACTGAAAAAAGGACCCAAAAATTAAGCGTTCGTTCGACTGGTTTGAACTGGCACAGGTCTCAAGTGGTGGTAGACAAACCACAAATGAATTGTCCCAAAAAGAACAAACCTAAGTATAAGTAAGCTTTTTGATATATCCTTTATGTTATTTGTAAAATTGAAAACTCAATTCACGAATATCAAAGACAAACGAAGTTCTCCAAGGCGTTTTGTTTCTGAGTCAACATAAATTCTTAAAACTTCTGACTTGTAAGACCGGTACATGGCCTACCTTAATATAACTGTCACCAGGTTTGAGGGTATTCTACGGAATAGGAATGAAATCTCAGACATTCTACCTATACAAAATATTGAAATTTGTATCCTGAGCGTCATGATTCTTGTAACAGATCATTGCAAAGATAAATTTACAGAAAAATTTGCAATATTTCAACCTCTGAAGATATTCAAGTTACTGTAGGAACAGAAAAACATTCTTATGGAAGGAAGCACCATTTAATAAGTGAGAAAACACCATAAGAAGGTTTTCCAATAAATATTTGAAATGGAATGCACGATAATAAAATAGTACAGCCTATTTTTCTTGACGATGGATGCCTTAAATTGCTTGTTGGCTATGGTTTGAATAAAGTTGATGTACGAGTTGAAGAGTACGTCCACATTTTAAATTAAAAATTTCTCTGCATATGTCCCATTGGTACAGTATTGTTTTGTATGACGATTTTGAAAAATAAGGTATACGATAGCACTTCACCAGATATAAGTGAAATCAAAACAAAAAATAGATATGTTAGTGGTAAACTTGCTAAGGACTTGCATAAAAAATTAAGACAATTTGAAAACATGTATTGTCATTTGAATTTTGGTACAATGATAATTTCCTTTTGAATGTCATTAGTAGTAATTGGCATAATATCGATCAGAACAAAATAACTAACTTCGATACTCTTTTAATGTTGGGATATCATTTCCAGTACGAAAATTTGCGGTTTGAAATGTGAATGAAAAATGATTCAACGTTCGATAACGTTTCAGATGGGATTTTTCTCTCGGAATGCATTTCGAAGAAACATCCATGAACTGACCGATAATTGATGAAAATTCATAATAACATATTCAAAGTACACTTCAATGTGAGATTTCCACTTGACAGTTCACGAAACCGCGACGTGTTTCGATATGCCAAAGCATCTTCAGGCGTCACAATACTGACACAGTCACAATACTGATGAATCTGTATTGTGACGCCTGAAGATGCTATTGTATAGCGGAACATGTGGCGCGGTTTTGTAAACTGTAAAGTGAAAATCTTCCATTAAAGTGTTTTTTGAATAATGTATATGATTTAAAAACAGTTTCCCAAAGAATGATACTTTATAATTTTTTCTTCTTTTCTTGTACAGCTTGTTGAATAAAGATACTGATATAAAAATGAAAAGGGAGTATGTCATAAAAATTATAGAGGGAATGAAAAACTAACAATATTTAAAAAAATGCAGGTCCGTATTAAAAAAATATATAGATTTTGAGGGAACGTGGGTGACAATCAACAAGCTTTGCATCTCTTGTCGTTTTCAAGATAGCAATTGATATACAATGAAAAATGTGAAATTTTTTTAGATTAGAAGTATAATAAATATCATTCTCTCAATACTTGAATTTATACTTACAGAAGACTAGTTGTTGCCCGCGGCTTCGCCCGCATAGAATTTGGTTTGTCACATTAAGTTTCGTGACAGACCATTTTGAACAAATAGTTACAATATTTTTTTATTAACCCAAAACTTCAGATTTCCAACTTCAAAACTGACGAAATTCAATACAATCTTTGAAACCCTATGTTTCTCTCTAGGGGGTGGAAATTCCCGATTCCCTTTCTTGATGCTTATTTAGGCTATACAAAGAACCTAGCTGAATATTTCAATATTCTAGGTTCAATAGCTTCGGATGTACGTTAATATAAGAGCGGGCAACAGCTAGTAATTTATATTTTTACTTTAAAAATACAATAACTAAAAAAATATGTCAACTGCACTAAGTAATGAATAGCTTCGAGAATCGAATTATGTTACCTTATGTTAAAGAAATTCGCAAAACTAACACAACCGTCAACGACGTCTGCCCGCGTTCGGATCGCTTTCTCGGCGATGGCGCTTCATTGCTTAGACCGCCCCTCTATCCCCGCGCATAGTCACCCGTCATCTTACAGTAGACGCTACGCGTAATGGCTTATTGCGTTGCGTCTAGTTAATCTTATCGTGATAACTTTTAAACGTTTCGTCCAAATTACTTAATGTAAAAGACAAAGTTTATCTATATACCCATTAGTGGCCACTGTACCTACTTAGGTACACCAACAAAGTGTATGTCTGTTGAAACATTTAGTGTACAATAGCCCAAGTTTATTGTTTCGTGCAGTTTTAGTAACGTTTACTTGCTTGGAAAGTGGTACAGGTTTCTGATTTATTGAAGTTGATTTCCAATTATAGCTCAGAAGATTAGCACATGTCTCTCAGTTTTTGAGGTTACGTGAGGTGAGTGGAATATATTATGAATAGTGGCTATAGTTTCTTGATAATAATCATATTTTGTATGATATATGTTTTATCATACATGTAATTCTCATGGCTGATTATCCCATTATCATTGAATTGTTTCATATTGTCGTTATATTGTTGCAAACTTATCTGTACTTGGTTGAGTACAATGGGCGATGGCAATGTATGACCGTAACTCGTTATTTTGCAGAGCAATTTTCCGACAATGGAGTTCAAAGAAATTTCTCCGTCTTCATTCTATGGAAAGAGATTCGAGACACTAGCAGCTGCCGTAGATGTAATTGAAGATGTGAGGTCTACCCAATCGGAAATCGATTTAGTCATAATTCCGCCAGACGTGGATTACCAAACTGATGAAGAAGAATTTGACGATGATGACTTGGTTACAACTAATATGCCAACTGATGTTCCAGGAGAATTGGAAGTAGATATGAGTGTACCAGAAGATGATTATGTCTTTGAATATGAAGATAAGTGGGATGATGAAGATAACATTCCCCTGTCCAATTTATTGCAGAAATCTGCAAAAAGACATAAATCTGCGAAGAGGCCGAAGACTGCAATGCCTAAGTGGACCCGAATACCCGTGAATATGAATATTGAAGGCACTAATGGAGCAGAAACCCGATTGGATAGGGTACGAGAAGAATTGTCGGGACTGAATGCTGTGCAAATTTTCGAAAAACTATTCGACGAAGAAGTTCTACAGCATATCGTAGACCAAAGTAATATTTACGCAAGATCAAAAAACGACCATAAATTCAACGTCAGTAATGATGAAATGAAGATTTTCATTGGATTCCTCCTCTTCACTGGGTATCACAGACTACCTCGTGAACGTCTTTATTGGAATTTGGATGAAGATGTAAGTATTCCATTTGTTTCTAAAGCGATCAGCCGAAATAGATTCACCGAAATCAAGAAATATATTCATTTGGCTGACAACTCGACGCTTGATAAAAATGACAAGATGTACAAAGTTCGGCCATTGATGAATCTTGTCAATAAAAAATTCCAACAGTGGGGTATTTTTCATGAAAGATTGTCCATCGATGAAGCTTTGGGCATCACTCAGCTAAGCAATTCATAAAAGGAAAACCTGTTCGCTTTGGCTATAAAGATTGGGTGATGTGCAGTTCAAGTGGGTACTGCTATGCATTTGATACATACTGTGGTGCTAAGCCATCAGCAATACAAGATCAATCAACGACGAAGGAAAAACTCCTACCACTGGGATCACAAGTTGTATTAGACCTGCTGAAAATTGTTGACATTTCAACTGACCACATCGTATTTATTGATAATTATTTCTCGAGTTACGAACTCTTCAATACTCTTAGGGAGCAAAGAATGCGGGCCACTGGCACAGTGCGCGATAATCGTACCAAACAATGTCCACTTTTAGGTTCCAAAGACGTAAAAAAGAAAGCTAGAGGATATTATGATTATCAGTACGATGAGCAAAAACGTCTTCTATTTGTTAGATGGAATGATAACAATGCAGTAACCATAGCAACAAATTATGATACATTGGAACCAATGACACAAGTCAGGCGATGGTCAGCAAAACAGAAGGAAATGATATCGGTTCCACAACCTAATCCAATCAAAACTTATAATTCATCAATGGGTGGCGTTGATCTAATGGATCAAGGAGTCAGCAATTATCGAATAAGCATTCACGGCAAAAAATGGTGGTGGGTTTTATTTACTCACATGATGAATATGGTTGTAGTGAATGCATGGAGACTCTACACGATAACCCACCAAGATGATAAAATGGACTTGTTGCTCTTTCAACGTAATATATCTCGTCATTACCTCAGATCATATGGCAAGGCCATTCAAAGAAGGCCAACTTCGAATAGACCATCAGGTTCACTACCAAGAAGTATCTTAGAAGATCCTATTGGTCATTACCCTCAAAAAATTCAAGACCCCCTTAGATGTCGTCAATGCCATATGAGAGTTAGGTGGAGGTGCGAAAAATGCATGGTTACTCTCTGCACTGAAAAAAGGGACTGTTTTAAAATATTCCACTCCCAGAATCGGATGAACTGACGATATTCTTGATTTTATTGGTAGAATGTTACATTTTTGTATTCTTTTATATCTTACGCCGTTGAGCCCATTGTACTTGCTTGGGTACGCCTAGTTTTTTAGTAAATAAAAGATAAAATTTTTGAAACTCCCATTTTATATGTATCATGAACACTCTTACTTATCATAGTTGTATGTTCATCCTCTTTATCTTATTCAGAAAATCGGTGGGCATTAATGGGTTAACGCTCATCATGAAAATCCCTGTATAGAAATATCAAGCGCAACAGCTCTTGACCCTCCATGTTTCTCGATTGCGTTATTTCAAATATGGGTGATATACGATGAAAGATCGTTCAAGATGTTAAAGCCTTCCAAATATTTAAGGATATGGTGGTTTATGGCTTTCTCCACGATTTTTGATATAACTGATAGCAAAGCGACTGGTCTATAATTATTTGTGAAATTTTTTTGCCCTTTTCGGGAATAGGCTGAACGCGAGTGATCTTCCAACAAGAAGAAAAACCCCCTTTTTTGTAAGACAGGTTGAAAATTCTGCAAAATACTGGTGCAAGTTCATTTGCGCATTTTTCAAGTACGATGACGGGCACTTCATCAGGACTAGACGCCTTGTTGATATTGATCTGTTTCAAAATTCGCCTAACTAGACGTTGTCGAAAAGTAATTTCCGGTTTACACAACTTGCATTATAAACACGTTTCGCTATTTCAGAAAACAGAATATGTAAAAAACAAATTTTCGGAACTGACTTACATCACTGAAAAACCACACATGATCAACAGTGTAATCTCATATTTTCAGCAGATACTCTGAAAGAGAACACATGTACAAAAAGCTATTACACTGTGCAGTGAATGGGACTGAAATTTGAAAAATCAAATCTGCATGGATCCCGGTCCAATGATGTAGGATATGAGAAAACTATAAAATGATTTTGAATTTGATCCTTTGACTTTCAATTTTCAAGTGAAACTTTCATTCATTTCAATTTTCCTTGTCTATTTGACAAAGATCATATACTTACCTTGGCGTTAGAATGTACAATGAATTACCAGAAATATACAAATTCTACATCCACCGTATAAACTCCCTCGAACTGATAAAGAAGATAATGAAAGGATACTGACATGAGACAGATAG
>WOGL01001535.1:0-11198 GCA_015342145.1 Leptinotarsa rubiginosa | reverse complement strand
TTTATTCCCATGTCGACTACTTATGTAAAATGCTTGCAGCAGGATGTCATGCAGTGAGAGTTGTTGCAAGAGAGTTAGACACTAGTATCACAAGATCAGTTTATTTTGCACAAATTGAGTCCTATTTACATTATAGAATTTGTTTCTGCAGAAATTGTGCACAATTTCGTTTCAATATGGTATTCTCTTTACAAAAAAGAACCATCAGATATTTATGCAAGGCTAGCTACAGGGATTCATGCCGCCCATTATTTGTGAAGCAAAAAATTGTGACCTTAGTATGTCTTTTTATTTTGGAAACTGTGTCTTATCCACAAAAAATATAAAAATCAATTTAATACCACCTCAACATATAGTACACGTCATTCTTACTTCATTTCCCTTCCAACATCTACTCTAGCCCTTACACAAAATTCTATTATTTTCAATAGCAATTAGTTATTTAATCACCTTCCCATTAATTCAAGGCGAATATATAATGAAAAGAAATTCAGAAAGAAAGTAAAGAAAATTTCTTGTTGGAAGGCCCTACTATAGTGTGGACGAATTCTACCAAGGCTCTGTCGAGTAATTGGCATGTAGCTTTGTGTAAATAAGTTTTTGAAATCAACACGAAATATTCATGTACTTCTATTTGCATCTGTTCAGCTGGGCTTAATATTGTTCTGTCCATATACTATACTCTGCTCTTGTCTCTAAGCATTATTTTATAGTTTATATTTGTTAATTTAATGTCCCATATACACGTTTCACTTTACTAGACTTTGCCAATAAGATGTTCAGATCTTGGGTAATAAAACATATTTTGATTTGATTTGATTTAATGAAAATAATCTTGAGTAGGAAGACGCTCTCTATGACTAACAGAAAGTTAACTTGGCTTATTGCAATCAATTTTTGTGAAGCCAAGCTGCATTTTCTTTAACCGGGCAACTAAATGAAACTACTCTGGATGATACGTTGGTGGGTTTTTTGTTGATCCAATAGATGGCGTCTTCCTAGCGGAAATCGTAATGCTCACTTCTTATGATTTTCCTTTTATATTTCATAGCAATGTGAGAAGTTTGTATGAAGATTCACGATTACTTCTCAACCTTAAATGTTGTATCTTTGAATTTGCCAGGTGCTCGAAGCAGACAAATGCCACGTGAAAGCTTTGTACAGAAGAGCTCAAGCAAGGCTGGCTTTGATGGAATACGATAAAGCACTGGAAGACATTAACAATGCCTCTATTTTGCTACCAAACGATAAGAATATTCAGGAAGTCCAACGTGAGGCTAAAAAAGTTAAATTGATGTACCTGAAAAACGAAAAAAAATTCTATGCTAAAGTATTCAGTTAAAGTGTTGGTAAAAGTTTCTGTCAATCGCCAAAACTGAAATACTTTGTTTTTTAACCGAATCTGAAATATATGTGTACATTATAATTGCTTTTTTCATGAGGTACATAATATGTGGTTAATACAATAGCATTCAGACAACATCTAAAGTCCCATGTGTATTTTTCTACATCAGCACTTGGAGGGGCGGCACCTTCTTGGCCGCGGGCTCATTACCAGTCTGGTTCCCACATTAGGTGCTTTGTATTGGATCTCCATCAAGTAACGGCCGAATCAATCAGAAAATGGAGAGGAAGAATTTGATGCTGTCGAGGACCCAAACATTAAGTCATGGCTAATAACACAGAGCCATTCCAATGTTGTCTTGAGGGCCAAAAGTTTGAAACTGAATTGTACCCTCTTCGTTAACACTGATTTTCCTCTCTGCTTTATTGGAAATGTTCCAGCAAACATTTTTCAAGCCAATCAGTAATACGTCTGATTCACCAAATTAGATTTCCTTCTCTCGGTTTGAAGTGTTTCCTTCACTGCCTTTGATCCATGTTCATGATGCTTCTTCCTCAGCTTTCTACTCCAGACAGTTTTAGTCCCAGACTCACAAAGTTTCGTCTCACTGAAAAAGTGAACCTGCAGGAAAGACGTTGTTTGACCTGAAGAGGTTGTTTTCAAACTTTTACAGAGTGGCTTTGATAAAATCTGATTGCTGTTCACGTCAACGTAATCTATTGAAGTGTTGGAATTTTATGCCAAGAATCCTTTATCGACAATCTTTTTGGAGACAGCACCAATACTTCACACTCTAGTTTGATGGCTGTTACTATTATTATATGCATAGTTGAATCATGATTCATTTCACTCTGTATGTTTCACTCGTTGACTGTCTAGACTTCCCAGACTAACTCTTTGTTCGTCTATATTTATAGAAACACCGAAAGCTTCTTCCATGTCCCACTCCAGATGTTGACCACGACAGCAGCATAAAAAAATCATTTCATATTGATATTCCGGCTTTTACAACTCGTATTTCATCATGTATTTCATCCTGATGCTGCAATACTTTTTTTGCTCACTCTTCCAGAAGCTGTCGCAGTCCTTCTGAGTCATGCATTAATTAGAAAGGCTTCTTTTATCACTCTTGGCGAAAACATGTATTTCCACTTTTTGGAATTTTTATTCCAGAATATCGAAATCCACTCCTTTGTCAAATACATTACCCTCTCAATAATTCTTTTCTGCACATTTGCCGGCATATTTCTTACCAATTCTGCATAGGAAATCTGACTTGTGTTTGTGATTTGAAAAATTCATTGGGATTTGAATGTGATCGGAAACGTGTCGATGTGTCTTGAACTGCATCATGAAAGTAAAACAGTTTGTTTCGTAACAACCTTTTTGACAAGAGTATTTTCAGTTTTGGTGTTGGATCAAACTATTTTGAGATATTTTCTGTGATAGTTCGTAATTTTTAAAAATGTGTATATATATATTACTATATACCATAGTTCTTATACTTATAATAAGTGTATATCTTATTAAAGTTATATTTCTGCCAATTGTAATTAGGTGTGTACAGGGTGTACCAAATTCGAGGGTGACCGTTGGGATTTTGGAAACTGTAAAGCGATATAGAGTCGGTTAAATTGAGGCAAAGTTACATAATTTGGTACTTCTCAAAATGATGTTCTAAAATTTGTAAAATTCCGAATACTTCCAAATATATCCTGAAAAAACCGAAAATGCGCAATTTGTTTTTTCTGACGTTATTTTTGAAGCGCTATTGAAATCCAAAAAAACTTTCTCGTAGCATCTTTTTTTGTTCTACAACAATCAGTTCTCAGATTCTGAATCCGATGTTCCATTCTTCAGAAACTATCATCAGCTTTGTTTTAATATGGATCGATATAACTAAATAACTAAATGATATTAAAAACGTAACTCTTCCTGATGTCCAAAATGTATTTTCTAGTATTCCAATTGAAACAATTGAGCTGGTTGAGCATCTCTTAGACAAAACTATGTATATCCTCTAACAAAACAGGAAATTTTAGATTTACCTACTATTTTCTATCTCAAAATTATTTCCAATTTGAGAAAAAGTTTTATTCATTCAGCGAAGGACTAATAATGGAAAACCCGTTGAGTCCTTTGCTGGCTGAACTTTTCATTGATAATCTAGAGAATGAAATCAATTCAATTCAATTTATTCATTGGTTTTACAGATTACAGTAAAAGTGATATAAAACACGTCACAAATTACATATATATGTAGACATATCACATTTGAAACTGATAATTTTGAAAATATAGTAAGTTAATTGAAATATATTATTGAATGAAAGTATCCAATTAGCTGGAATAAAATTCTTCAATATTATAAAACATTTTCGACAACAGTTAATTGACAGTTCCTTGTACTGGTACAGATATGTAAATGATATCCCAGTCTGTTTTACTGGTAAAGCTAGGCAATTATCTTGACTATTATGAAAATTACTAATTGAAAATGACTGCAATTTTCCACAAACCATATTATACAGACATTGTCATACATAATTCCTCCAGGCACCCCTACCAGCATAAAGTAGTTGCATTCAGTAATATGCTTCACAGACTATTGAATATTTCACTGTCGGAAAGTAATTTTCACTGCAGATTCTGAATTTCATCAAACGAATCGTCAACAACGGTTACCAAGTAGATATTATCGACTTCATTCTTTCCAAAAAACTATGAGAACAAGCCGTGGACCAGGTCATATCTTGGTAAACTGACCAATAATATCGCTAGGAATGCTTGGAAATGGCTTACAGAACAAATTATAATTTAAGCAAATTCATTAAAAACAAAAATAATTCATCAGGAGTATCTAAGTTGACTTTTGGCTCTTGCTCAAAACTTCATATTGGCCAAACTGGGAACTATTTCCCAAAAAGATTAAAGACAATTTCGGTTTTTTTCAGGATATCTCTGGAAGTATTTGGAATTTTACAGATTTTAAAACAGCATTTTGAAGAGTACCAAATTACGCAACTTTACCTTGTTTTAACCGACCCTGTATTTTTTACGGTTTCCGATGGTCACCGTCGAATTTGGGACACCCTGTACATAAATTAACATTTGTCACGGTAAAGTATCATGTATTTATTCTATAATTCTCTTTATATTTGTGTAATAAAGCTATTATTTTAAGTTTGTTTCCATTCCTCCTGATCTCTGTTATGTTTTACAATAAAATTATAGATAGTGTGAGAGAAAAAAAAATTCAACTATGAACTACTTAGAATCCATGGACAGAATTTTTGGAAAATCACACTGATCAGACAATATTTTTTAATCTGACTTGGGTTTATTACGTTTTTCCTTCCAAATTTCCAAGCCCCTTATATGATTCTTTTATTGGAAGTTTTGTGATTTTCTTTTGAAGCTGTACTGTACCTAATCAGGATTGGTAATTATTATGGTGTACTGAGAAAAGTGCTTCAGAAGTCAAGAGCTTTAATGATGAGGACCGGAATCCTACCATCAGTCATACTGTTGTGTTGGGAGGAGGTGATAAATAAAAGGAAGTATATAGGATGATAGAGATTTTTTCAATAGATTAGTTCTGCAAGTAATTGTTAAATTACAGGAATTTCAAAGTTATTTGCTGTAATTGAATTAATTTGCATAGAATAGTAATTGTTGAATCATATGTGCTGATCCTGGGAAACACTGGCCATACTTTCAACTCTCTGAGGATGGCAACAAGCGTCATTGAATCATTGACAATAAAATTGTAAAGATTGAGTATGTGTTTCATGTCTAGGTAATTGCTAGTAAATTAAAAAGAAATACCTGCTTAAATGTGAATTTTCCTGTAAATGTTTTTTAACTGTTGAGTAATAAAGGCTATTATTATTCACTGACTAATTATTGCAATAGATCAGAGATTGCAATATTAGAAACGTCCTGAAAGAAAAATGGCGGTTTTTCAATAAATAAAACATCAATTCTGTAACATTTGGTGATTTATTATCTGTAATTTTTCAACAAATGCTATATCTAATAGCGCTTACAGAATCTAAAAAATAAACTAAAATTCATATTATATACATTAATAGCGTTTCAGGAACAATAACACTGTACAGGAAAAGTGAAATGCCTTTTTAAAGATCACAATGAAAAACTGAAAGTAATGTTTCGTTCAGGCAGGGCGGAAGAAATTTTTTTATGGACTGATTTTTGCAAGTGAATTTGTTCCAGGTAAAGGCCTTTTCAAGAAACGGTTTTCCTGTTGCTCAGTAACACGAAGGACTAGGGTCAGAAAAGGATTTTGGATCGTTACACTACTTTTCAACTATGGGCAAAAATGAAAACTGAAAATAAATTCCATTTTATATATGAAAAGATTCTATCTATAACAGGTTTTGTCATCAAAAAGATATAAATCGTAGATATAAATATATAAATCTTGAAAAGTAGTCACTAATGACCCAAAAAATCCTACAAGTTTTATTAGAAACCTGCTCTATTATTTCTACAATTTTCCACATGTATCGCTCACATCAACAGTTCGTATGGTTCAAATTTCGTTGACTTATTTACAACATGCTGAAAATTTGAAGAAACCGTAAATACAGTGTCCAAGTTCAATTTCAACAATATCAGTGCCTTATTGACCATTAATTTTTAATGTCTTTAAATAAGTAATCCTATATTCGAAATGGTCATATATAGTTTCCTCAAAAATATCGGTTGCAACTGGAGAGAGCAAGGGTCTTTTTAAGTCTTTCCAATAGAGAGACAAAGACTCACTATCAACCCTTTGAATTAGTTCTCTATTTGATCATACTCCGAAAAAACAACATGTTTGATACAGAGTTAGGATTAGCAATAATCAATGCCCAATTCATATGCAACATAATTTTTAAAATACCAAGAGTAGAAGTACAAAATCTTGTCTACTCAATTCGACTCAAATACTTTTCTTCAAACTACCAAAATAGGTGTATCACTGTAAACTACTAGATCATATTTTAAGTACTTGCACAGTAAAGGGTCTGACACGACATATCTCCTAGTATTATTTTAATTATCACCAAGATAAGGTCTAGTATAATTTTTAATATTCCTGCACTCAGCTAGAACTTTCTATCAGTTCAAGATTTTTTAATGAAATATAATAAGTGATATTTTGGTTTCTCACTTATCCATTTAAAACAAATTTCAAAATGTTTTGAAATGCTTTATCAAAGGAGTCTTCCTCAAAGTTTGTTCACTGAATGTAGAAATTTAATAAATTTTTTAAATCAGAAGAAAATAGTGTCTTTATACAGTCTCAAAAAGTTCCTGACTGAAAGACATCAGGACTAACAATGGATAGGTGTAAAGTTACCTCTTCTATGGATTCAAACCAAATTCTAGAAAATCATCATCTTGTAACGGCTTTGTATAAAAACAAAACTAGCAAACAAATAAAACTAGCGAGGCTTCAAAATTCCAAGATGTATGAATCCCTAGTATGAGAAATTATTCGATACTGTTTAATCAAAAGCTGTAATGAAATCAATGGCGTTGAGAACACACTGAAAATCTCTATAAATGCACAGGATTTTCAAACATAGCATCTTTTTGCAAATGTGTAATTTCTTTATTCATTCACTTCCTTGAAAATAACATAAAACATACAAATTTAAATTTCCAGATTGAGTTCTACAGTCACGATCACTGTGCATGACATGCAAACGATCTTTTACTTACAAAAATTAAAACAGATATCAATAATTATAATGGAAATGTTCTATAAAACAGTTTAGCTTTATCAATGAAAAAATTAAAAAAGATAATTTGTTTCAAACCAAAATTGAAAACTTTATTAGATTTTTACTAAAAAGTTTCACAGTTTCACTATACAATAGCTTCTTCAGGCGTGCCTAGGATTATACAGATACGAAACACGTGTTGCGTTTTTGCAAAACTGTTTAGCGAAAATCTCACAATAAAGTTTTTCTTGAATATGTTGAAGTTTTTCTTCAAGTATCGGCCGATTCCACCACAATTACTAGATATTTTATTAGAAAAGAAAAGTTTTGCAAACCTGTTATGAAAAATCTTACAATAAGTTTTTCTTGAATATGTTGGAGATTTTCATCAAGTATCGACCGATTCCACCACAATTACTAGATATTGTATTGGAAAAGAAAGGTTTTGGCTTTCTACTTTTCCATCTTTATACAAAAAAATGTGGGAACCTTTCAAAGAAAGGAAGAAAGCAATTATGTTCAAAATAAAATATTACAAGGATGTGTAGATCATTCAAAGAAGTAACTTTCAAACACAAACTGGAAGAAAAAGCCCTCTAGAAAACGTGTTCTTCCATTGTATGTCTGAAAGTTGCTTCTTTGCATGATCTACACGTCTTTGTAAAGAGATTATTTTGAAATTGATTGCTTTCTTCCTTTTTTTTTTTGAAGATTCCCTCATTTTTTTGTATAAAAATGGAAAAGAAGAAAGCCCAAACCTTTCCCAAAAATTATTCTCTCCTTAAAATATACCCCTTTCAATTTGAGTATTATATGTTTTGTATAACATCTTCATCAGTATCTGTTCAAATCAAAAAACAATTTACTATTTGAAATATTTTATTGTCACTGTGGTATCTGTTTTTGTTCAATTATATTTGTAATTCTCTTGTCATGGGACCGATAAATATTATCAATTTGAAAACAAAATCGTATTTATTTGCAGATATCCAGGATACGATCTTGAAAAACTAAAGTTTATAATCACTGACTTTAATGAAAGGAATATCACTTTCAGATAAAAAATTAACTCAAAATTACCCCAAATTTGCATATATAAAAGGTTAGACACCTTCCACTGAATTTAGTGAATCTAGAAACTTGTTTTAGTGGAAGAAAGGCAGGAATCTTTTTTTAAAATGTGAGGTTCCAAACACGATGAATGCAGGCATTTTAAAATGCAACAAAGCAGTTGCTTTTCTTCACCAATTCCCAAATGGTTTAGACTGTTCTCGTTTTACTAGATAACTACTTGATTGTCAGACCCTGTTAAAAGTGTGCCCTAAATATTGTGACAAATTCGTTATAATTTTATTGATATATCCAAAAACAATAAAAACATGTTAAAAACAATAAATAAAAAGTAGCACTATAAAATGAATAGATAGTCACTATCGTGTCTTAGAATCACAACGCTCTAGTAGCTAGTAGTGGTTAATGGTTTCAACTGGGGCGAACAGTCACATCACATAAAACAATCGTAAACAATTCTGGTCCAGACCCCACGAAACTACGATTTATTGTCTCCACCTAAAAGGAAAAGTCGACAACTCAATTACAATAATTAAGGGGAAATTTTGAAGAAAAGATAATTTTAGTATTTCAAAAAATGATTAACCCATATTTCAAAGTCTTTGGCCATTATTACTAGCAAACTCAAACAGGAGAGTGTCCAACAATTTGCCAACCTAAAAAATAACATCTAAAAAGTACTAGTTAGATTTATTTTGTCTTGGTCCTCCAGAACAATGTTATGCCCTAGCCACTAAGTGGCTATGGCATTGGAAATTTCAAAATGATTATGGCATATGGTTCATGGCAAAAAAACTGTTGACTAAGAAAGAAAATTTTCGAAATGCCAATAAAGGTCTAATTTGAATGTGCTGATATTTTAGGTAAAAAATGTTAAATAATCGTCATAACTAAACATAGACCTTCTAAAGGAGACAAGACATTTCAACACAGAAATGACAGACAAGGTGAATGAAAGTGATACCTTGATTTCATTAATGAGTTCCTTCAATTTGTATATACTAGAAGGGCTGAGAAGTTCGTTGGCTAACACACAGATGGCGCTACTAGTATTAAATGAAGCAACTTTTGTTAGATTGAAAAAAATGGATAAAAAAGATCTTCTTGTGTTGAAGCATTGCTTTTTGGCGAAAAAAAAAAACTGTTTAAGCCAAGGTTTGGCTTGTTAAACTTTATTTGGACTTGGACCGAGGACGATGCACTTAGTGGACGCCCCAAAGAG
Source organism: Leptinotarsa rubiginosa (assembly GCA_015342145.1). NCBI lineage: Eukaryota > Metazoa > Arthropoda > Insecta > Coleoptera > Chrysomelidae > Leptinotarsa > Leptinotarsa rubiginosa. The sequence goes on along the minus strand of WOGL01001535.1, from coordinate 1,825 downwards.
GCTGTTACCAACGAAAACAAAAAAGTCTAAAAAAATAAATTTGAATGACCGCAAGAAGAAGTTGATCGAGATAAAGGCTCTAAAGATATCAAAGAAACGTGTTGAACATATCGTACATGAATATTTGGGTATGTGAAAGCTCTGTTCAAACTGGGTGTTGCACAGGCTCACAATCGATCAAAAACAACAATGAATTGATGATTCTGAGCAGTGTTTGAAGCTATTCCACCAAAAAAACCCGAATTTATGCGACGATATGTGACAATGGATGAAACATGGCCACACCAGAATCAAAACGATCGCCACCTGAGTAGACTGCATGTGGTGAACCAACTCCAAAGCATGCAAAGATGCAATAGTGAAGTGATGCAACAATGAAGGCAAAAAAAATACAATTGAAGAAATTAATTAATGCAAGGTAGAACTCTCAAAATAACCCAAAAATAGATTAAATCGTGGATATGATGGAATATCAACCATTCTGATAAAATTTTGCATTGAAGCTAAAAAACAGCTTCTAGTTTCATATTAAGTATCTCATCAATATTTTGAGTATTTCCATGCATTATGAAGATATTTTTCAAAAAACTAATATACAAAAAAAGTGATGCAAATCTTTTAGAAGACTACACACCAACCATTTTCCAAATTGTTCAAATTAGCAGTAACTAAACAAATAAATAAGTTTCCTTGGCAAATGTAACCTTTCAAGTGAGACTCAACATAGCTACATTAAAGGTTGACTTTGGGGATATTTCTAGATTTATCCAAAGCATAAGAATGTGTAAATTATGAAGTTTTGTTTAAGAAAATTGAAAGGTTTGTATTTAGATAAATTCACTTAGTCAGTCATATCTTTTGCATTGCGAACAAATGGTACAAATTACAAAGGGAACATCTAATATGACACAAACTAAAATATTAATACAACACGAAAGAATTATTGGACCAATCCTATTTATATGACACATAAATGGTATCTGTAACGTGAAATCAAATAAAACCAATGTATTGTTAATTATGGTAATGGTTAATTCTTTTGAACAGCTTCAATTAGACGGAAATGAAATACACGTATGACAATACTTCAAATCAACTGAACTAATACTCAACATTAATAAAACAAATGTGTTATTATTTAAAACGAAACAATCTCCATTTGACACACCGTCAGATCAAAAGCCAGTAACATTCACCAAAGATGTTAAACTTTTAGGTTTATATATTGATGAAAACTTGGACTGGAATTCGCATGTTAACTATACGAGTCTGAAATTAACAAATTGTTATTCAGTAAGAGTAATTATTGAGAAATATTCTTCGAGTCTGTTTGAAGAAAATGGAATAGAATAAATCTAAAAAAAAAAATTATCAGTGTAGATGGCTCCAGTTGCAAACTTGAGTACAGTTTATATAAAATTTACATTTTTGACGTCCCTTATATACAATGAAAATTTTTAGGATATTTGACTATTGCATTTTTGAGTTACAGCATATGAAGCATACAAAGTTTTGAAAACTCAATATAAAAAATGATCTGGAAGTAGAAAGCCAAAAGATATTTTTTATAAAAGCCTGAAAAATATCGCTTTTCAATTGATAATGAGAACCTGTCGATTGACAGGTACAACCTCCAATTTTTTAAATGGGAAGTATAGGCTTGTGATATATCGTTTGAAAGGTCTCCTCATCCTCTATTCAAAAATGTTATCGCTTTCAAGTTTATTGCAACAATTAAGATAAAATAAATTATAATCATGTGGTTACGAAATTCGATAAAATACACTCAAAACTTATTGTAATATACTCAAAACTTATTTCATGT
>WOGL01001534.1:0-11204 GCA_015342145.1 Leptinotarsa rubiginosa | reverse complement strand
TGTATAAGTTTGTGCCTTGTTAGTGCCAATAAACTGTATATTGTATTGTCAACTGTATTGTATAAGTTTGAAAATGTCCGTATAGGACGAAACTGCAGTAACGTTAGTTACAAATAAAAGTGGTAAAAACATAGAAAGTTTAATTTCTCTTTTCTTCATTATGTTCATTATGTTAGTAAATTAGATTATTGAGTATTTGTTTCAGTTTAGATATTTCACAATATGAATGAAAATTAACAAAATATTTTTTTATTGTATAATGTTTCATAGGACCATCTGTTTTATGAAATTCAATACAATCCATTCGTCAAAGACGCTAACATCGTTCTGGAAAACAGTTCCCCAAATGTTGGAAGGCATTATTTCTTTGAATGACTATACGATCAGTACTTTTACTCAGTTGAGTTAGTAGTTTCGTTTGCACAGTTGAGGTGGATAGGTTTGCCTCTAGATCTATCTATTGAAATCCGTTTTTCCGTTAACCAGATGTCATCCTTCACAAACGACAACCCTCAAAAGTCGAAACTTGGCGAGCTGAGATTTGACGAGGTCTTACCTTTCAACGTGAATTTCTAGCACGGATTTGTTAATTGCAATTTCAAATAATTTTAGGTATATTTTTATCTCATGAGATAAAAACGTGAGTTATATGATATTACATATATTGTAAATCATGAACCACCGAATATATACCACATGCTGAACTGTCAGGGAAAAACGATATTGCAAACGTTTAAAAACATATCAAGTTTGTAAGGGGGCGAGTTTTGATCTTGAAACCATTGTAACACGTCCAATCCTCTATAATTAGATTCCATAATAGTGTTGTGTTGTGATTCTATATATTTTATCAAATGATAAAATATATAGAATCCACATCCTGACAACAATGTTTTCGTTTTGATACAATGAGAATTTAGTGCCTACTATTATGGAATTTCAGTATATCAGTGACTGATTGCAGTTTCAAACGTTCAGCGAGTATCAGGTTTTTGCTTACCAAGAAATTCAGGCGTAGTTTGTCTTACGAAATGTGCAGAAGCATTCAAAAATTATTTTATAAGTCTCTGAGTTCATTAGTTATGAAATGGAGATGGTGAGTTCGTATTTAATGTGTGTTTTTTCGATAAAGTGTAATTTCTGATATGTCAGTGGGTCGATAGCTATCCCAGGGTTATTCACATGGTACAAAAATTCCCATACGCTGGTATATTTAGAAATTCCTTTCTGGATCCCTTCTTTCTTCCGGAATTTACTCCAAAATGCTATCGACACAGCTCTCACTGATATGACAGAACATTATTCTACATGTTCCTCCACATTACTCACAAAATATGTGAAATTGTCTAAAAGACAGGTTTCAATGTCTGTGAATAATACACATAGATAACAAATGGTATCGCTCTCCACGTCTACTGGCTTCTATGCCTTTCATCTACGACTGCGGTAGACATCATCAAATGCGCCGAGGCAACGGACGAAGTACTGTGGTAGTCATCAAAACAGACGAAACGTCAGGCATCAAATTGTAGATTACGGCCATGAAAGTTCACACCTATAGAGTTGGCCGAAAAAGATTTTCAGGTTGAATTCATTACTATTATTATTATTAGTTTTCACAGGAAATCCATTTGAATTTTACATTTTTCGAAACGAGTAAACCTATTTACAAAAGTAAAGCATCAATTGATTTATAAGTCCAAATGAGGTATTACTCGACTCCCATTCCCATTGGAAAACTAGAAAATGACATCCCCGCTCAGAGAGTTGGAAGTTTCCCAATAGTTTTTTAATCAAAACTTGTCCCCCAAACTTGGCGTATTTTGGATTTTTGCGAAAAGTTCTTCTTTCGACAATTCTTCATCGATGTGCGTTTTAGATGGCTTATCCTTGGATATATTTTTTATATTGAAGGTAATATCATCATCATTCAATTATTATTGTTTATTTCGTAGTACTGTGTCCATAACTGCTATTTTTGTTATTATATGGTAGTTCGATGGTTGTGAATATTTAAAAGATATGAAAATTTTTAAAATCTCAAATTGGAAAGCACTTTCTACAATTCCATTTCAAATGAATTAATCCTGGCAATTGATATTAATAAAAAGGATACATCAAAGTTGAATCGAAAATATCACTTTCTTTGAATTTTCTGTGTTGTAACTAGATTTGAATATTGAAAGATGAGGTTGAATATTTTCTAAATATATCTCAGTTGAATACTCAAATTACAAAAAGTTCAAAAATTAGAAAGACTACATTTAGTTATCATAACCATTTTCCCTTTCTCTTTCAACACTGAGTTTGATAGTGGCAGAACAATTTTCTGACAAAAAAATTGTTTGAGGTTGATTTTTTCAGTAATAAAAAAATTTAAATCAGTCTATCTGTGAATATGAAATTAATAAGTCAATATTGTAAGTGACGTCTAAATAGGAAATCTCTTCCATCTGCAAATAGTTGTTAGATCTACTTATGTCAAATAATATCTGAATGCATTTTACCGCACTCACTTGACCAACATCCTGCCAATTAACTTCCCCAAATCAAAGGAAACATCCAAAATGTTAATTACTTTTAAGCAGCGCAAGCACCATGATGAAAGCGTAGCAGCAAAGGTGGCGAAATAACAAAAATAACTACTTACTTAAAAATAAAAAAAATCTAAATATAACTGCTTACGCCATCAACTTTTTGAGGAATGCTGTAAATTGGCAAGAAAATCTTCATTATTATGAGTCCACAAACAAAAAATAGTTTTTTACATTTTGTTTATTTAGTTACCAGGATAAATGGGTTCAATAGAGCCGAAAATATTACATTATTACATGATAAAAATAGATTCCCTTGTTCGTGGATCAAACTTGGATGAAACCCAGTGCTCATCAAAACTTTTACGTCATCCATAGGGAATGAAAAATGAACTAGTTAAATTTTGAGAAAGGCCACCTGTGAATAACAAAAATCACAGGTCTTGCGAAATTTCATGGAAATGAAATAATGTAAATTCAATTCCAGAAAAAGACACATGAGTACAGAATAATTTAGGTGACGAAAGAGTGACTCATCTATTCAGTTTGACGTTGTATAAAATTTCAGATAACTTCTAATTTCCATCAAATATATTTATTTTGTTTATTTGGATAGTACAGAAGAGTGTTGAATCAATTTCTCATGAAATTAGGGGTTTCTAAACGAAAAACTATCATTATTTGATATTTATTGATATATTCTTTGAATTAAAAAAGTATCATAATGCCTCAATCGATTACATTGAGTGCCGTATTGAAACATTTCTTCGCAATCTTTTATTCTGATCATGAGTCATGTTTTTATTCATTATATTATCTAGAAAATGAGTTGATAACATTTTCTTGGTGTATTTCTTTTTGAAAAGCATCGGGTTTTTCAGTCTGGGGTAACTAAATAGAGGGTATAATGTATAGAGTGTGAGTAAGATTATTGAAGAAAAAACTGCAATATGTATTACATTTTTTCAAATTCTGAAGACGCAGACAGATTTTAAGAGAAGAATCTGTATAATTTCTAAGTTCTCTTTTGGTAGGCAAAATTATCAAATACAACAAAAAGAATTATTTTATTTGTGAAAAATACTTTTGAGTTTACTAGTTTAGTTATCGGGGTGAAATGAAAAGTTTGCTCTTTCTATACCTGTATTAAGTTCTCCATTACAATTCTCAGATTGTGGAAGGTGAGAAAATCCATAAAAGGTAAATACGTTCTGAATAGAAAAAATTATTTTCGTGTAACTCAATGTTCATTTGAAAGTAGTTGTTTTGAAAGGATTTCTTCCATTCGTGTTTTTAAATGTTCATGTGGAAGTAGTTGTTTAGAAAGGGTTTTCCATTTCAGTTTGTATCTTACAGAAACTTCAGTGTATGCTCTTCATATTTTGATGAAGAGTTTTTATTGTAATTATTTTCTTTTTTTGTTTCTACGGAAGTTTTCCACATTTTTTGTTCAATTATGGAGAAGTAGAAAGTGAAAAAAACATTTTTCTCAATAAGATATCTCTACAAAACCTTTACTGGTATAGAATATACTTCTTGCATAAGTAAAAAAAGTTGTTTTGAAACAGCCTAAAAATTATAACCGACAAAAGGTTTTTCTTCTCTTATTCTAACTCACACTTTTGATGAACAAACCATTGAGTTATGTAGTACTTACGTTCGTAAGGGATAAAACCATCATCATCTTCTTGTCCCATGCAATCTGCTAATACTTCTTCTGTTTCAGCATCTGATAACCTTTCACCTGGAATGAAATATTTTATTGGTCATAACCACGCTTTCCTAAAAAAACATATTCAATACTAGGCGGAGCCCGCAACTTCGTTCACCTGAACGTAAGTTTTTGAGTTTCAACAGATTTTCTGACATCTATTCACACAGGCAAAATCGTTTTAGAAACTTCAAATATAGGTCAGTTGAACAGTATTAACGTAACTCTTTATTTATGAACCGATTGCATTTAATTAAATACTGAATGTTAAGTGAAGCTATCCACAATACATTAGCGAAAACCGCATCCGAACTGGTTGCGACGGTATTGAGATTATTATTATTAAGTGGAACTACAATTCATTCAGAGGATTTTTTTTAAATTATCTTGAAGACAGAAGAACGTTCTTGATTATGGAAACAAGGCAACGATTACAAGATTCAATAGAGTCTAGAACCTTCCTTCACAAGAAAAAGTAATCAATAATAACCAGGTACATACCTGGTAGGCTATATAATATCAGATATTTAAAATTAATTGTTTAGATGACCCGGAATGATAACAAAATGACAGATTTCATCAATTCTAGGGTCAGTGTATTACCCCTTCTCCCTCCCGTACTGTTGTGAACAGAACTTAGCTTCAGAGTAGAACCTCTAGATTCTTTTTCAGAAATACTAAGTACTTTATCATATTTGTGAACTGATCAATGAAATTTTAAACTTCTTTTAAGTATATTGAATTTTTTCGATTTGAAATTTCTTGATGATGTACCGCCATATAATTAGAAATGGGAAAAAATACTTTCGGGGCGAAGAGTGTACATGTTTGGCGTTTTCATTTGAGTACCGATCTGTTCAAAATAACCTCTTTTCCACATAAAGCACATTTTTATGGTCGATAGGTTACCAATAACCTCAAAATGATTTTCAAGTGAGGACGGTCTCTGCTTGGACGTAGGAAAATTGAGAGCCGGCGTCAAGTCACAAAAGTCTTAAAGTGTGTAACCATTTGAGAAGTAGGTAAATTGGACCTCAATGTAGTCTTTTCAGTTCTTGTAAATGGCTTCAAAGTTGAAGCCTAAACGTTGAACAACAAAAAACTTAAGAGGCGGTTTAACCCGAACCCAGAATTCTTGTACATCACCGTCTACATTCGAATATAAAAAGATTGTAATGGTAGATGAAGTCATGAAAAGTATTGAAAATGTCGGATAATAAAATATCCAATGAAATGAGAAGTTCTGATGACACAAATTGTGGCGAAACAAAAAACTATAAGACATGTCTTATTTCTGAGAAATGTGAGAATATGCATCCAAAATTTATTGGTATTACCCCAAAAAAAAACACTTTTGAACTCACCAAGAGAAAGAAGTGTGTGGGCAAGTTCTGCAGCCATCATGGTACCATTTTCTTCCTTGTCGTACAATTTCAAACATTCCAAGAAATCGTCAAAGTTTCCTTGTTCTTTGTCTTTCTTTACTTGGCTGAAGATGGGAAGGAATTCATCCACTTTCAATTTCTTTTCATCTGAGAATGAATAATATCAATAGTTTTTTGTTCAACTCATTCTTTCAGATTCTATTGAATTATGTACTCACTCTTCTTTTTGGTTCCACCCAATTTTTCAATTGTAACCAATGTTGGGTTGAGGTTGAGGGCTCGAAGCATGTCTCCTAAGTTAACAGCATCAACAGTGCCATTGCCTTCAAAATCGTAGATGGAGAAGACAAAATTCGCCCCTGAAACATACATTTTTATTATATTTGGAAAAATTTGGAAATATGTGAAGTGAATAGAGAATAATTGGGATCACACGTTAAAAGGTAAGACCTCGTTAATCCTGAGCTCGCACAAGTTTTGACTTCTGAGGGTTGTCGTTCGTAGAAGTGCGACACCTGGTTAACGGAAAACAGATTTTAAACAGATTTTAAACAGGGGCTTTTCAATTTATGAAAGCGTAGAAAAAATATTGAAATTTTGATGGAATTATTTGAAAAATTGTAAGTAAAGAAGAGTTTATAATAAAATTTTACAAATTACAATATTTACAATTCACAATAAAAATTAAAACGGCTTAGTTGAATTTGAATTTACGACAAAATTAAAATATGGTAAGCCTTACTTGATTAGCTTGGACGATACTTGAACGATATATAAAATACTAAAGTGCCCTACACACATTTTTACAATACATCAAAATTAAATAATAATGATTTTTGCCCATTACATAATTGTTAATGTAAAAAAATGTAAGAACAAGCCTATTGATCAATTTTCAGATTTAATTAGTGATAATTGGACATTGAACTTGAATTGGTTTTCAATTTCAAAAACCACTTGCACGATTTTGTATCTATTTAAAAAATCTTCTGGTCAAACGGGACCAACAGAAAAAAGTGTTCATCAATACATTTTGAAATAATTTATCAATACTCAATAATACAAGTCGATTGTTTGAGATGAAACTGATTATTCTGTTTACACAATGAATTTATTGTTTCTTGAACTTTGTTATTTTTTGAACATTTTCTCAGTAATTTCTGCTACATGCTATTGAATTATTAAATGTCATAGCAATAATAAAAATTTCAGGAGTAGATACCTAACAAATTCATTGAAATTCTCCAAAATTTGTGGCTCAATTTTGATGATTAGGTTATTCTTGAATCAAATATTCTTCAGAATTATTATCTTATACTCCATAATGAAATATTTATAGTTCGACTTTTAAAACTACATGAAAAATATTTGAGACTACTTATATTTTATATAATTGAAGAAATCGAACCTATATTGAATATTATTACAATGAATATAAACTTCTTTGATTGACGACTTTATTTTTTGGAAATTCATGTTAACTGAGGATACACTATAGAAATATCGTGGAAAATAGACAAAAGTGTGTCTTTGTTGTGCATCCTCAATGAATATAAATAATAATTTGAATTCTTTATATAAAATTTCACTAGTTAAAAAAGTGGTTGGAAGTCGTCTTAAACCATTGCAATTGCCAGTGACCTGGAAAGTTCTTCTCTTTCATGAAGAACTCAAAGTTGCTTAGGAGAATCCAAAATAAAGCAGAGTCAAATCTTGTTTATTAACTTTTCTGAAAATCAAGTATAAATGAACCACAGTAAACGTTTCATAATGAAATTGTTTTTGAATATAAATATATTATGAATTCATATTGATATCAGTAAATGATAATACTGCAAGTAAACTGATCAAATAAATTTGAATATAAAATTATTGAAAACTTTTCAATGAATATTCTGTCTACCAAAATATGGTCTATGGGAAACAACTGAGCTATTTTTTTTTGTTTGTTCGATTACATTTGTTGAATCTAAATCTTATCATACATCATAGATGGGTGAAAGAATAATTTTCATTCACTTCATAACCTAAGTAATGTTGGAATATTATAAATTCATATTGATATCAGTAAATGATAATACTGAAAGTAAACTGATCAAAGTGAAAGCTGAAAATTTCAGAGGAAGTATAGAAAACAAAAAAGGGCTATACCGAATTATTGAAACAAATTATATTATGATGCTTCAATAGCTTCAATTATACAGGGTATTTTATCGATTTATTGACTAAATTCAATAAAATTTAATATAAATGCAGGCAAAATTCTTTTTCTAAAAACAGAAAATTTTTTTTCAGTAAGGGGATAATAAGTTTATCAAACATAATATATTACAAAAAGTCATTAAAATTCCAATGACTAATTCATGACTAAACTCATTTATAATCGCGACAGCAGACGAGTATATCACCCAATGTCATTATTAGAATGAAGTAGGTCACTATTACAAAATAATAATGGAAACGAAACGAAAACTCCGTCCATTCTAATTATAGTGAACTTTTATTTCTGTTACTAAATTAGATCTGCCCTCTCTGTAGTCCCTGGCAAGTCTTGCCTTATAAGATCCCGATTTAAATTTAGCCAGAAGTGTTGCGTGGCACAAAAATATTCAACTACCACACGTTTCATTTGGATAAATAAATATCTACTCACTTTCAACGTCTCTGGCACTAAGATCAGCCTGAAATGGATAATATTTTTTTAGTCATATCGTACAGTGAGTAGTTTGTTTTCATACTGGAAAATGGAGTGAAATGGAGGTCAATACGCTTAATGTTCTCAGAGGGTTGATAGTGTTTTTGAAAAGAAATTTCAACTTTTTGAGTTTAAGACAATATCATCTCTAATAATATAATAATGGTGTTCATATAGTGAACAAATTGTTAGTTGGGACCAAGAAATTAAAAAAAAAAATTGAAAAAATGTTTTTTGTCATAAAATACTAGAAATTTGGCTTTATCAATGAATGTACCAGAAAACACACTTCTTAATGTGCTTTCAAAGTTTTGATTAGAATCTTCAGGTGAAAAAAGTTGCATTTGATTTTTGTTATCAACATATGCCTAATCTAAGCTTGGCAATATATACAGTCATTCAAATTTATGAAAATCGAATGCATTTATAAAACACCATTCCAAATTCATCCATTTTCCAGTGTTCATAGGTTATGGAGTAGTTACGGACACAAACACGAAAGAAAAGATAGATACAGGTCAGATAGAAACATAGATACATAGATGAAGATAGACAGAAAAGAAAGTTATGTAAGTTGATACGACACTACATCAGAAACACCAAAATGTAAGTTGATACGACACTACATCAGAAACACCAAAATGGTCCAATACTACCAAAACAGTTTTGCTGGCAAATTACAAGAAATTATGTAAGCCCCCGGAATATTCAAACTGAATATTACTTGAGGTGAGCAAGTAACAAAGTGCAATTGTGAATTTCTAAAGGGTTGATAGGAAATATTTTAGAAAGCGTTAAAGAAACATGGAAACAAGCATATTTTTGTAATATCAGCTATCACCTTTCCACCTTTCTCATGTTACACTTTTTCACAATTTCTTTAAAATTTGTCCAGCACTGTACACTATCAAAAAGCACATATAAAAACCAAATCGGACGGACACTTCACAACATATATAATCCAAATTTAAATCCAAATCCAAAATACCTATGGGCGAATGAAATTTCTGAAAGGAAATCATTGTAAAAAATATTTTGAGAAAGTGAAAAAAGTTCAATACTATTTTCGATTTGTAAATCTTCTTTTTCCAGAACTTGAAAGCTCTGACATAAGCCGGTTCACCCAAGCTGGATTTCGGTTCCATTTTCGAAAATCCGAACAGAAAAAGTTACACAAAAGTAGTGCTCGTTGTTTAAAAAACTACTTACCATTGTGTGATTGTACTGCTAACTTGCCTTCTAGTAAGAAATGACCAGAAGTGGAGCAAGGAGTAAGACGGGACCCAAGTTTTATATGAATAGATGGCGCTTCGGTGCCCGACCGTTCACTGAAACTGAAACCCCTGAAAACCGGCTCAGACTGATGAACGCAACTTGGCAACGAGGTAGAGACAGGTATCTGGAGGATCCTCGTTAGTTACGAGGAAATATTTGGAATCCGTATATGTGCCCAAAATGATACATGCGATATTGCCAGTGGCGTTCACAGAAATAATTGATGATCGTTTCAAATAGAGAAGTTATAATGTGTCATTGATCAACGCGGTTGCGTGTTATTGAGGCTAGGTGAAGTCACGGTTATAATGCGGTTTCCGAAAAAGTTGAATCCTACCAGTGAGATGCCGGTATCCGATTTTCGAAACACGTTATGTAATACACTGTGACCCACACGAATGCGGGACACCTCCCTAAAATTCGCATCTTTTCTACGATTTCAAAGAACTTTATTTTGAATTATAGAGCTCGAAAAAATGTACTTTGGGACCAAAAATAATTTTTTTTACAAAACCAAGACCTGCTGCGCATATTTTATAGGTTGAAATACAAGAAATCGTATTAGCGATTTTTTAGTAGAAATTTAAAATCGCCATTGCACTGGACACCTTCTCAAATGGTGGTATACCAAATTTCGTCAAAAAATATTCAATATCAATAATTCTGTGGACGAATCAAATATTTTTTTATGAATTAATTTAGGTATCTGATGGACTGAAAAGTCAAGTCAAGTCAACAATGTTCATTAGCTTTAAGATTAATTACAAATTATTGTGAATGTTCTGATTGATTCGGCCGTTACTTGATGAAGATCCATAGTAATTTCACAAACTACACCTAAACGATTTAATCTCCACAAACTTTATTGAAAATAATCATAACATGTTTCGCTAAACCTTAGCTTTTTCAAATGATGCTGGACATGCTGACAGCATGTCCAGCATGCACGGCAGGCCCTGCACCTTGTGTCAGGAACCCATCACGTGACTGTGTTAGACTGTCAGGCGTTTTGATAAGCCAAGGTCTTCAATTTTATTGAAGAAGACCCCATGCATTGGTTTATTCTTGTGTTTCCGCAGAAGTGAGGTGATCTCTGCTGCTTTTAAATTGGCTTTTTTGGTGAACGGGTTTCAATTTGGTGACAGAGTTGTGATCACCTCGTTCAATGTCGAAAATAAAACGGAGTTTATCAGCTGCTCGGGCAGCGGCCATGAAAAAAAGTCCTCCAATTCCTGCTCTTTCGTGGTCGCGGACCATGTAGAAAAGGTTATCCGAGCTCCTGACGACTTGACAGCTTACATTATTATTATTTTTATTATTGCGCTAGTCAGGCCCTATCCTCCAAAGCCCCAATACATTCGGAAGGGCTCGCCAGCTTTATCAATCAACGAACACTCCCCACACCGTGAAGTAAGTGATAATTGGGTCCAAAAATCATGTGCCCTGAGCAAGTATTATCAGTACTCGTATCATTATTATTTTTTTCCCGTAGTGTACGCTGGTCAGGCCCTATCGCCCGAAGCCCCGATACATTCGGGAGGGCGCGCCAGCATTATCAACTAATGACCACTCCCCACAACGTGGGGTAAGTGATCATTGGGTCC
>WOGL01001533.1:0-11203 GCA_015342145.1 Leptinotarsa rubiginosa | reverse complement strand
ATAAATAACAAAACAACTGTTGTTTATGTGGCTTGTGGAGGTGGTATTGAACTATAATTTATATTTTGCCTTAATTGTTGATTTATAAAGATAATATGCAAGGCGCTGTTGCCAATATGTGAATTAAAAACAAATCCCTTTAAAAATTAAAACCTAACATTTGAAACATCAATTTGAATTTTTTTCGTAGTGAATTTGAAAAACTTATGAAATAAACTCAACTTTATTTTGTTCAAACTTGCATAACCCAAATTGAGGAACATTCCCCATTATAATTTGACTTAACAAATTCACTATATCTTGAAAAGCACTTTTAAAAGTATAGGATTTTGTAGATATATCGTGAGAACGAAGTAATTGTACACAACATCATTCATTCATTTGTAAGGTTATAAATTGGATATTTGGAATAAGGGTACAGTTTATTGAAGCAAAAATTTTCAATCATAGGATATCTGTTTTGGTTTGATCAGAAGTGTACGTGACTCAAAAATTTAAGATTAAACCCTATATATTTGTCTAGACCTAGACCATTGGATGAAATACAAAATTCCATTCTCAACGAGTGACTATTTCTATTTGAAATGGCGGCAGTATGACATCATCTATATAACTATTCACAAACTTAATAAAGTGACAAACAAAAGACGAAATTTGCTTAATTTTTGACGAAAACTTCCAGAATTTGAAATTTTTGTCAACATTTTTCTATTTCAGTAAAAAAATAATAATTAGATTACAAGAACAAAAAAGCAAGCGCTATAATATCTTTGTTTTTTCTATAGGACAGGAACTGAAATGTACGAATTGGTGAAAATTATAAATTTTTGAATTTTTCATCAAAAACTAAATCAAGTTGTTAGACAATAATTTCGTAGATGTCGTCATAGAGCTACCAAATTGATTTTGGGTAAAAATTTTCACCGACAAGAAAAAGTATATCTACTTTATAAGGAATCTGAATGTGGAAACTGATATATGATGTTTCAATAAAAAGCATACCCTTCATAATGCCACGTTACCATTTGGTACTCTGTATATTGGAGTATAATATAAGGCATAATGCATTGATTTTAAACTGTCTCATGAAACGTTTTGTGAAAACTTCACACCCTCACTGGGAGTTTTAATGGAAGCTATATATGACACGTATTGTGTGTTGAGTTTCTTGAATAATATTAGAAATGAAACCAGACTAGCAAGATATGAAACAATATTATTGGAAATGTTTTTGAGAAGATAGTTCTTCAAATCTGAATAGAACATATTCATTTATGATCTGCATTATGTATTTCTGCTACACTTGAAAAAAAGTACTACTTGAAATTTTTCTAGGCTCAAACGACTGAGACTACTGTTGTGAGAGAACGTAAAGTTTCCCGATTCAAAGTGAGTTTGGTAACAGAGCCGGATAGGAGCAAATTAGTGATACCAGAAAATAAGGAGCAAGATAGAAGGAATAGTAATGTACCGATAACTGATTCCGAAACGAAAAAGGTAGCTGATTTTGCTACTGTAATTAACACGACATTTGATTCACTGAAAACTACTTTAGTTAAATCGTTACCAACTGGTGGAGGTGAGTAGTAATTGTTATTTCATCATTCAGCAACTGTTTTTTGAAATCAATTTTGTATTGTTAATTTTCCTTGAAGGTTGACATTTTTGATGAGGTTTTTATCTCATAAAATTACTAAAATGTAAAAATATTTTTTGATGTACACATCAACAATGTCTATAAGGTAATAGTGAATGATACAATTTTGAAATGGTATTTATCCACCTCTCTGCTATTTGCTTTACCCTCTATTCAAAATTTTCCTCCCTGATTTAAAATTATGTCAAAGTCAGTTTTATCATTCCATTTTATTTGTTTTTCCTGTTTTCATATAAATCCATTTTTCATTAATCCTCATAATAGCAAGTAGGAAATGTTATTTAATAATATGTAATCGCCCATTTATTTATTAGAATAGGTGTTTATAGTTGTGTCTGTATTGGTTGGTTCATGGTAAACCAATATGTCTTGGCACAATCATGTCGCTGAAATTGCAAAGGCTGCATCTCAAAATCTTGGAACACTGTTCCGAACTAGAAAACTGTACACACCTCAGCAACTTTTGATGCTTTATAAAGCTCAGATCAGACATTCTTTGGAATATTGTTCTCATGTACGGAGCTCTGCCCCTAATCATACCCTGAAGCTGCTGGATTCCATCCAGAAAAAAGCCATCCTGAGAACGTTTCTCTAAATGGATATGATCTCCAGCTATTCAAATTCAATGTGAATCACTACTTTCGCACATGTACCGCTCTTAGAGCGCCTTAAGGATCTTCCTGTAGTGCTTGTTTTTCGTCATTTAAAAAACCCATAACGATTGACTTTGAAGGTAGTGAGTTATATATCTGGTCAACTGTTATTGGTTCGAATGTGTGAGTTATGTTATCATTACCTACTCATCCAATAAGAAATGGTTAACATAACTGACGCGTTTAAAAAAAAAAATTACCTTATTAAGAACTGAAAGATCATAAGAGATACAGCGCAAATGGTATATATCATTAAAAAGACCTGAGGAAACAGAATAGGCAGAAAAATATATGATGATATAGAAGTTTGAAGTTGAGGAGAACATAAATAAAGCAGTGACTTCATGTGTAAAAATGTCGTACTTTGTAGAAAAATTAAGTTCATTAATCAAATGATTATATTGTTATGAATTAGATTATTTTGAATATAACAAGAATATGGGTGCCGACATCCATGTTTTAATTTAAGCAAATGGGAGAGTGTGCTGGACTGTATTGATTAGCAAAGAAAGTCAGTTGCTTAATCATGATAACTCTTAAAGTTTGATTTTAATTTTTTTTTTATTTCTCACATGAAGCGCAGTTGTCAGCCTTGCTTTTATATGTACACGTTAGACAGTACCCGTTAGCGTGAGTGGTTAGTTCTACTCATTGAATCGCCGCTCTTACGAACGATGGATGGAACCCTATTTTGGGGCAATGGGTGTTCACTGTGTATCATCTAAACTTGTAGGAAGCATATGTTTAAAGCTCACATATGGTTTGGACTATTAACTGACAGTCTGGGACTAGGAACAACAACTGATCAATGGAAAAACTCTTTTTAATCCATTTTTATATATTTTGTGTTCATGATTTCGAGAGATTGTTGATGTGTGCATAAGTACTGTTAGTGTGAATTATTAACCGACACATTTTATTTACTTTTGAAGCAGAAGAAGTTCCTTTACCAGAAGAGGAAGAAGAAGAAGAGGAAGAAGTTTCCAAAGTCAAAGTAAGTTTGAAAAATGAATTTCATTGTATTTTTCCAACTAATTTCGTGTTCTTTATGTTATTAATAGAGACATGTGACTTACACTTCAATCATTTCAATTATGTATTTTAATAGTACTTTGTTGAAGTAGCTCTTATATCCTTTTTGGGTTGACGTCCAGTAAGAAATAATAAAACAAGGAAGGCGAAATTTTTTTATTTGTTTTTGTTGGAAAATACTTTTAATTTTATTAATTTAAAGCATTCCATTATCTATTTCAGAATTTACCCAATTCATTTATTTTACGAAGTATAAATAATTCGGCACCAATTAGATCATAAATGTGCCTTCAGTAGGTATTTATCACTTCTTTCTTGGACCGTACACGCTTTACTTTCATAGTAAACTCATTTTAAATATGACCATTTGTCTTTTTGCGAGTGATTTAACATAGTTTGGGTGTTTTTATATCAATATTTTGAGAGTAGTAATTTTGTTTTTTTTTTAGTTTTTTTATTTTTGTATTTGTAGCCGCATGAAGTTGGTAACAGCATTAAGCACGGCCGTTACATTGGCACCACTCATCACAGTTGCTCCAAGAATAACTACAAAGACAGTACACACTCACTTGATATACACTCTAAACAATCATTGCATGGTAGTAGAATACTAAAGAAATCATTGTCGTATGTCGATTTAAAAAAAGAAATTGAGAATTTGTTGCCTATCAACAAAGAAAGATTGGAATCAGTGAATAATCCAAGGCGAATTAATAATAGCCGTAGACATTCGAAAACTTTCAGGCACTTTCCAAAAATTATTGTACATCCTCCTGAAGAAACAAATTTGACCACCAGCATGCCAGATATTTATGAGATATTTCTGAGAGAATTTCAAACTGAATTAGCTTTCAATAATGTTTTTGATCAAAACGCCTCATGTCCTGATCTTAGTGATGAATATTATTTCAACAGTAATTATGAGACCAGTAGCATAGAAACTGGAGACACTTTTGAGGAATATGATGACTACACAGAATCTTTATCAGTTTGTAGTGATACCTTGGTTTCAGACGTGAAATATCAAGAAGCTAGCTCTACAAATTCTCGTGTTAGGAAAAGTAATTCATTTTCAGTAGGTGAGAACCGAAATTTTTGTCTTAGAGATACTATCTCATCGAAAGACACTATCTCATCGAAAGACACTATCTCATCGAAAGACACTATCTCATCGAAAGACACTATCTCATCAAAAGATACTATCTCATCAAAACAAAAATTTGGTGTTCATATACCGCGACGTAAAAAAACAGATGATATGCCTGTTGAAGTTTTGAGACGCAACTGGAGAGTAAAACATTCCTCTTCGCTGCATAACTTGACTAGAAGATTTCAAAATTCCGATTCAGGTTTTGACACCTATCATACAGTACATGGAGAAACAAATTTTTCCCATAACAATTCATGTAGTTGTAATTCTCATTATTCCTACCAAGATTATACTGGCTGTCAGCCACCAGGTCACAACTGTTTCAACAGATACAATTCAGAATACTTTTATACTGATTGTCCATATCATGCTCGAAGTTATAATTCTCTACCATGTGGTAATTCGAATACATGTTTAACACATCACCAGACTGAGATTATATACAAATGTTGTTGTGGAGGTGTGAACTGTAAGACAGTGGTGCCAATACATGAGTATTTGGAAACGTATTTCCCAAAGACGGTAAGATATTTTTGCAGCCAGTCGGGTAAAATATTAAGTAGTGGTTGTCAATTTTTTATCAAAATGTTGTTCTGTTGAATTACTCAATTTCCTAATAAAATAATTTCAATGTGAATTCTCCACTGAGTCATGAACTTATGCTGCTTCAGAGTGTGTATGACTGATTTTTTAAATTATTACTTTTGACAATTGGCGTCTCAAAAGTCAATATTTTATATTTTTCTTATGAACCAGAGTTCCTAATTACCAGAAAGACGATACTTTACAGTAGAATTTTTGTATGTTTTATAAATTTGAATTTCATTGATGAAATCCGGAGTGTGCGCTTGCGTGCGTGTGTGATTCAACATTTAGCAATAATAACTGGCAGTATATTTATTCATTAAGAAGTCGTTCAATAGCTATTTCGTTATGACGTGACTGATCATTTTTAGAAAGTTTTCTCTCTCTCTCTCTCTCTACCCCTCTTTACCTCTCTTCCTTCCCCCACTTTTCTCACTTTCTCCCCCTTTCACTCTCACGGGTCTTTTTCTCTGCTCCATCTAGAGTTATTCTCAGAACGAGTTTGCAATTCAGTTCAAGGGCGGACTGAACGGGAGGAAATTTTAAACATATTTATTTGGTTTTCATATTTTCATTTTCTAAGGTTTTCTGTCTTTATGACCTATTACTATTAAATCTTCGTTAATTCCCCCTTCCCCGAAACTAAATGCAGGGTGCACCAATGGTTCTTTCAGCATACTTTTAGCGGTATCGATACTTGATACGAAATTTTAAGGTCTCCATGAAAGATTAAAAGTGCTATTTTAGGAAAAATTGATATGAAGAGAACCAGAAATATATTATGAAAATGAAAAGTGTTCGAAGGATAAATGCGTAGTTTACCCTAATATATACTTGATATTATGGCTACAATAATTTTATTGAAATTGATATTAGGGACATTCTACCTTAGCTTCAATCTTTACTATTTCTTTGAAATTCTTTAAATTTCTACCATCTGAAAATCTGAAATATTTCGTTATTTTATTTGCAGTATAATTGGAGTAAAATATAAAAAGCTGTAAAGTTTTCACTATTTTCTATACTTTTTATACATTTTTTTTGTTTTTTTAGCTAAGAATGTGAAAACTCTTCTTTTTTTTTGACTATTTTGGGACTATTAACCTTTCATAATCAGTAGTGGAGAACTAAAAAATGACTTGGGTTCGATATAATTTTTGTGATCTCAAGTTTAGAAAAATATCGGAAAGCGCCAGACCTAGAAATTGTATCCCTATTTTGGTGAATATTTCAGGTTTTTTGAGTGGAATGTTTATACGAACTCATTTTCAAGAACAAACTATTGTCATGCTGTAGCTCTATTGCGTAATCAAAAAAAGGGAAAGAATCAGATATCACCATAATTAAAGGTCAAAGTACTAGAATTCTTTTTGCAAAAAAATGAGAAAGTACTGATGTGGAATATATACGAACGAGACAGCGTCAAGTTGCAAGACAGTTTAAATTAAAACGTGGATTAATTCAAAAGTGAACAAGCAACAGTGAAATAGGTGCGATAAATACAAAGTTTGATTGATGTATAGTGTTCAGTTGTAGTTTGTGTTATTAAATAAAGTTATCAAATTTGAGTATGCTTAGGTACCACTCATTTATTATCTAGAACACAGTTATAGACATAACATCGGAGACACCGCAGAGCGAAACAATATTTTTTTACCTGAGAAAAAATCTGAATTGAAATTTAGAGTATGTTTGGGGGAGTACTACGAAATATCAAGGCGCAAGACTGAATTTTCGTATAATTTTTTATTTTGTGTTAGTATAAGTATTTATTCTCGGAACACTCATCAATCACAGTCGATTGCTTTTGTTTCATCGATTTTTTTTCCGTTTTGTAATACTCAAAAACTATGATATAGCATTATCGCCGAAGCACTTTTTTGTAGTTTATTACAAGTAAACCACATGAATACAGAAGGTATTACTTATGAAGGGGAGAGGGCGATGAATACATTTTAGTTTAGGACAATATTTACAGGAGAATCACACTCATTTAACGTTGTTTGCTAAACTCTGAAACGTACCCAATACTGTAATTTACAATTTTTTGGTTAGGAAAGTGGCATTACGGAATGTTCTGATATATGTTTAATTAAGAAAAAATTGGAGCATTCTGAGGCACCCGTTCCACTACCTCACCTATGGAAATATCTCAAAAGTATTTATCCGAAAACAGTTTGTCCATATTTTCATTCTGTTGAAGTATAGTTTTTGTGACTCGATCAGTATAATCAATTGATAATTGAGCTAGTTTAGAACAACATTTTGATTTTTGAGTAATGCAAAATAATTATGAGGAAGTGTTTTTCAAAGTATGCACGAAAATACTTTTTAATTATTGTTTGAGAAACATTACACCAGGCTGCACCGAGCCTACTAATTTGTTAGTTGACATGAAATCGTTTGCTAATTTTGAGGTACTGCTTTTGTTTTGACTCGCCCACTTTTCTTACCAACTTCTTACTAACAATTCAATAACAACCTGTACTGTGTAGCTTTCACTTGCATTTTTTAAGTATACAACTTGGCATATGTCGAAATGGTCTTTCTCTCTGTTATTTATTTCAGTGAATATTTGTTCGCTTGCTTATTTGTAGAATACCCGCTTATCGATTAACTTCCTTATTAAATGAATCATCAATCATTTTTGAAGATCCATATATCACCACTTAATTTCTTATGATTGAGAAACGTAGATTTGACCCTTCTATCTCGAAATATTCAATATGGTCAACTATTAGGCCATTAACTGGAAAAATGAATCGAATACCTTTCAAATGAGGTATTATTTGATTCCTGATCCCATATGAGGTTCAAGGGTTAGATCGCACCCCATCAATGAAGTGGAAGAGACAAAGCTGACAAAAATTCTGTTTATTTACAAAGCATTTATAGACTACTTTTCCATACCTATACAAGAAATATAGAGTCAGTCAGGTATCGTGAAATGATACAATAAAAAGGTGATAGAAGAATTTTCAATCTGTGGCGTTAAATGAATCTTATTGAAAACACTTCTGTCTCTAAACATATAGCCAACCGCACGCATGTTTGATCTGGTACGGAAAAAGTGTTTTCAATAGAGTAAAAAAGTGAATAAAATTTGAAAATGGTCAATGTGTAAAATAGTAATCTTGTTTAAATTGAAAGGGGTATATTTTTAGGATAGATGAATTTTTGGGGAAAAAGCTTTTTGGCATTCATTCTAAATAAATCTTAATATGAAAAACTGTAAAATCATGTTTTAAAGTAACTATGCATGATTAACACATCTTTGTATGGAATTTATTTTAAACTTAATTCATTTCTTTCTCACTTTGGAAGGTTCCTACAATTTTTTGTATAAAGATGGTGAAGTATATGTCTTCTGAATTAACATTAACGTTTGTTTAAATTTGTTTGACGATTATTTCGTCAATTGGTAGAGGTTCAGATTTGACTTCCACTGTTAAAAAATATTAACAAATTTGAAGTTCAAAAGGTAAAGGGAAAATAATAAAAAAAATTACTGTATATGAAAATACCAACGTAAAAAAAATTGCTGAGAAATATAATTATATACATATATTATTGATAATGGAAAAGTTTATACTAAGAAATGTTCAGATTTTTAAATATTTTTTTCAATTTTGCGTTCCAATATTTGATTTGAATATTGAATTTGCAATTTTCAGTTTATTTTTGGGGAGAGGGGATTTATGAAGGCACAAAGTTGTACATTGTACAACATCACAATATCTGAAAGATATTTTGGTTTCATGTAACAATTACTTTCCTTAGAATTCAACTTTTGAATATAGTTCATCTCTTCATTTTACAATATGTTCTGCCCCGAAACTTTTGTGAGATACTGCATGTATACATTCTTAATGAACCAAAAAAAAATGTTTTAAATATATTTTTTTAACATTTCAATTGTGAGATATATTTGTTTCTGAAAAATTTTTAATGTTCGCATTAAAATAAATATTCGTTTTTGTAGAGCTCCTAAATATTTGAAACTATTTTAAATCAATAGTCGATGATTTTTTTGTGATAAACATGAATGATGATTTTTCATAATTAACTAATAATCTGTAAAGAAACAACATAGTAATTGTTGTCGTCCAAATTGTCTACATCAACTCTGTGTTCAGTGACAAAATTAACACAATGTTAACTTTAGTCTAGAATTCGATTATTTCTTCAAGTATCTCAAAGATAATTTCAAATTAATGTTTTTTTTTTGTAAAAAAAAATTGTATTTCAACGGTAATGTCATATTATATTAGGTTTGATTTGATTGGCGAAGTTCCATTCGTGCTTGCACTAAGCGTTTTTTTTTTGTCAGTACAATTTTCTTTTTCATTCTTCATTGTTCCACTCTCTTCAATTAGGTTTTGAATGTTAATATTTTTAGACAATGGAACTATTTTTATGCAGTTTTAATGTGGTGTCATCTAAAATGCGGAAATCGTGAGAATATCTGAGAAACGTTGATGCTTTGAATTACTTATGAGATATTCCTAATTATTTTGATAATGATTATTTTTCTTTAGGAGGAAACATTTGAAGAAATGCTGAACAGGCAAAAGGCTGAACTAAATGCTTTAATGGAAGCCCATAGAAAGCAACAGTTAGAATATATGGGTAAATATAAAAGGCAAAAATATGAAGAAAATAGATGAGCTTTATTTTCTCTTATTTTTGTTACAGAGTTTCATCGGAAACAAACTGAAGGTAAATACATTTTATTAAAAAGTAGTGATAACTTGCAACAAATTTCAACAATGTATGGAACTGCATTAGTTTGTTGAGTAAATGTACTATGGATATCAAGATATTTCATAGTTTTGTATTCTTGGTCACTAAAAAATATGTCATAAATATTACTCTGTGACAAAAAAAGCTGAACAAGTTGAAATGTGTTGTAATTTACCGGAGAGTTTAAGATTTTTGTCATTCAAATCTTTAAAAATAATATGAAAGTTGAATGGATTTCTGAAATCAATATTTGAACAAAAACATTGGACGGAACATCTTGCATCTACTTCATTCAGAGTTGCATTGAATATTTGAAGCAAAAAAACTGTTGAACTGTTGAAAATTTATAAATACAACTTTATTTTCCAGTCTTTTGCTTTGATATAAATGATCGAAGATCCATAAATTCATTATGAACCATCTCATCAGCTGTAGAAATTTCATTAGACAAAATAAATAACTCAATTATCTTGATTTTTTTCAGAGATTAAGAAACACTGAGTTTCTCAGAAGAGGATTGATAGGAAGTGAGAACGAAAGGCTGTATATTAATTATTATTGTTTATATTGTATTATAATTGAAAAGAAAAACTAATGGTTATTATAATATTTGATGATAATTTATTTTTAATATCTTCTGTTATTTCTAGTTTTGTTTTATTTATTTTAGAGAAATCATTAAACTCCTATAGTGAACCTTGGTATTTCTATACTGGTCAACATGTTTTCGATTAATTTGATAAAAAATAAACTTCAGTATTCAAAGAACACAAAGAAGAACGCTAATATATTCATAGAATCATTTCATGAACCTTCTAATGTTTTCAAACAAATTTCCTTAATTTAGAAACCTTTTATAACTATTTTTCTCTCATATAATTATCAAAAAATACACCAAAAAGTAGGTCTACTTTTGTATGTGTTTCAAAATTGTTAATCAGTTTTATTGTAACTCAATACTTTAGGCAAAAATGTTGAATGCAAAAGAACTTAATTCATGATTGACCATAGGGTATAGTTTTCATGGTCAGTAGTACCTTCGGAAAAAAAGTAACCGCCTCTAAAAACCTGCTTGACTATTTCCCTAATAAGAGAAACAGGCATCTTCAGCAGCAATCTAGTAGATGTGACAAGCAGCATATTACAGGAGCAGTGACTAGGTTTTCGAAGAATGGGCTTGTTTCATGCTATGGGAAACGATACTGGTTTGCTTATAGACTGATCGAGTTAGGGGTATATTATACTTATCAAGCCTAATCGGTCCCAAAATCTCTTTATATTTGCAGAAAAAAGAACAATTCGAAAAGTAAGAATTTAAATTGGCCGCGTGTCTGTTGACCAATAAAAATGATCGTGTCTAGAGCGGAGTTGCCAAGTGTATTG
>WOGL01001532.1:0-11211 GCA_015342145.1 Leptinotarsa rubiginosa | reverse complement strand
AAGTACTCGAACGACCTATAAATAGTCATCTCTCGGAGGAATCAGTCCAGTCATCACCCGAAGACGATTGTAGATACTAACAATCGAAACGTCGTCAACTAACGTGGCTTGGAATCTCGCAACTTTTTATTTTTTAATTTTTTTTTTATTTCTTTATTTTTATTTATTTTTTAGTCAATTGTTCTATTTTTACTTGTATTTTATTTCACTATTATTTCATTTCAGGTTTGTTTGCTTAATATAATTGTTATTTTTAGCTATTCATTTTTAATTCTTCTTTTTTAGACGTTTCAGGGATTTCAAATCATTTTATAGTAGACAATGGAAGTCCTAACTAGTGAAACAGAACGAAATGAGTTTTACTGTCAGAATGTTCAAGGAGTAAATTTTGTACATTTGCTCAAATAATTTTTCATGTATATGATAAATTAGAACGAGGTTAAAGTAAAATGTTATCGTTTCATGCCCTTGAAATTTACACACATCTATCGCAAAAGATGTTAATAATTTCTCGTTCCAATTAACAAAAAATCTGCCATAGTCCTAAATTCAAACATCAATAACTACACAACCTGTTATCGAAATTCGAAAAAAAGATCATTATATAGAGAAATGAAATACCTTTCATACAAGATATCACGAGACCCCCTTTTCCATTTGAAAAAAAGTGAATAGTGCCTTTTCGGAGGCAAATAATGTCATAACTTTCAGTTTTTTCATCAAAAGATAAAAAAAATTATTCTTTATCACAAACATTTTGTCGGACTTTTTTATCTTGCCCCGTTTAAAAGTTAAAATGGGTGAGACTACTTACATTTGCACTGTATATATTGAGTACTGACTGATTAAAAATCGAAATTAAACAAAGTCAAGATCACGGCATTGCAAACACCATGAATCTCGTGTTCATCCACATAAGTTTCATTCATAAAATGCTTTTTCTCAAATGAAAAAAAATCGGTTATAAAATTGCGCTCGTTCACGTGTTTTTCAATGTTTCAAGTAAGGTTAATTTCATCTCATTTTTAGAAAACGCCTGTACAGCGAAATGTCTGTAGAATTAATTGAAACGCAACAAATTAACACCCTCGTTTAAATTTCATCAGGAAACCCATATCTTCCCACCCACTCTACAGACTCACGTTTATTCAGGGGGAAAGTGCAGAGGAGGAGTTGACACCTTTACATTTTGATTGCGCAATTCGTATCGCTGTGACGTCAGATGACGTCACAATAATCAACTCGATCGTTCAGAAGTTCATTGAGGTCATTGTGAATTTGGCTTCAATCACTCAACATCGCGAAATTATTTGGAGAGAATAAGTTATGTACAGAGGAATGAAAAAACCAGTCGACAGTATGGCAACTTTAGTTATTTAGAAATATTCAAAGGTTTTTTGGAACAACCAAAACATATGCATCTAAAATTTGAAACCATAATGAGTAACATTTTTATTATATAAGATAAGATAAGATAAGATATATATTTCATCTTTTTAGGTACACATGGTATACATAAGACAGGTCAATATAAAAAACATAAAAGCTGAAAATTGAAGATAATTGTAGAAACATATAAAAATACAGCCACATTCATTTCAAAAGTAATATAAAAAGAAAATCATAACTCACTTTTCTTTATGATTTAAAAATTCACTAAGTGAATAAAAATTGTTTTCCAATAAAAATGTCTTTAATTGTTTTTTAAAGTTTTTGTGATCGGGAATATCTTTAATTTTTCCTGGAAGGTGGTTGAAAGCCATTGCTCCGGCATATCTTGCCGATTTTTTGTAATCCGTCAGATTACATTTTCTAAGATGAATTTCATGGATTTGTCTAGTGGGGTAATCGTGTATTTCGTGAGATCTAGTGAATGATGACAAATTTGAGTGGACGTAAGACAGTAATTTATAAAGATAGATACCAAATACCTTCAGAATTTTATTTTTAAAGAAGACTTCTCTACATGATTCGTTGTATTTTAGATCGAAGATTAATCTTCTTCCACTGACTGTCCCCAAACCGTTATGTTCATACACAGAGTTGAACATACGAGAGAGTAATACAAATCTAGCAAATGCCCTTTATTGAAGTTATTTTTCAGAGTAGCAAATGCAAAGAACGTTTTACCGAGTTTTTTGCAGAGGAAGTCGATGTGTTTTTTGAAGTCAAGTTTGCTGTCTAGTTGTGTTCCTAAAAGTTTTGTAAGAGGTGAGGTTGTCAAGGAAACCGAAAATACAAGGCTTCGTTTTTTGATAATATACACCGATTCACTTGATGTTTATTATTATATGGATCCAAATGAATTGATAAATAACTTGACTGAATACTAACATAACACGAAAAAGTTGGAGTTATCATCTTCTTCTTGAAGTGAAGTGATCCTCCACTTTTTGTAGAGAAGTTAAAAGGAAAGCAAAAACTTTCTGAACGAAGTAATTTCAAAGAAAAAACGACTCACAAAACATAAGTAATGTCATCGCCCTCTGTTGCTCTAGCTCTTAAACTTTCCAACTGGGCGTCTTTCCTCTATCTAACGCCACCACTGTCGAGGGGACCCCTACTCCTCCGAACTCACCCCCCCCTTCGTGCAGCCGACGCGTAACGTCGACCACACGAAGGGATGAACCAGCGGGGGCAGAAGACCCAACTATATTTAATTCAAAAATAAATTACAATTCTCAGATATACAAATTAACTAACAATTAACAATTACAATTAACTAATTCTAATTTATTCAATTATACTCTATACCCCTATTATAAAATGGAGAAAACAAACAAAAAGAATCGAAAACTCTACGATTAGCCCAATACATCTATATATGCTTACATGAAATTATTAAGTTACCAGTAACCAGTAGTTATTGAAATCAGCTAGCTGAGTACATGTTAACACCCAGAAAGCCTAGAGATTCAAGGTCCACAAAGCCATACAGTGTAAATTGGATATGTTTTGTCCAGATTGGGAAGACCTTAACCACTTCAAATTATGATAGACGAGCTGGCGCTTGCCTCTTATCCGTCCCGTTCATCCCTTACCACGCTCTCTGCCCATTCGTTTGCGTCTGCCCATTCATGCCCCTTTCCATTCGTGTCTCTCAGTTGCATTGCTCCATTTTCTTGTTCCAACCGTCCTTTCCATTCTCGCCAACCAACTTTGTTTCCGTCCATGCATCTCTCAATCACATGATCTGCCGTTTCAGGCTCCTTCCATCCACATGGGCAGGGCACCTCTGGACCCTGGCTGAACCTGACCAGGTACCCCAGAAATTTACCGTGCCCCGTGAACAATTGAACTGCCTTCCTCGACAGATTCAATGACTTATATCCACTAGAGCAGTCGCCCAGTCACACCGTTTTCCGATTCCCTCTACCATTCCTACGTGATACATTCCTTTATCCTCTACCTCTTCTCTCTCTTACTACTCATTCGCCAACTTCCCATGTGACATTATCTTTGTTCATTCCTTTAGTGGCCTCCTGATGCGCCTTTTTATTTCCCGGATTACCATCATGGTGTCCCTTCTGCCAGACAACTTCGGTCCGTGCTCCCCTTATGCTCCTTTCCTCAATCACTCGCTGAATCATAGCTACCCTTTTATTCTTCACTCGTACCATTTTCATCAGTTCCACTACTATAGCGGAGTCACTGACTACTCTGACACTCTCATTCATACTCCACATTCCAATCGCTCGGATCTATAGCGACCAGTTCCGCTTCATTTGCGCTGCTCTGTTCGGAAATCCTTTTATTCTCTAGCACCCATCCAGCCTCGTTTCTTTCGTACGCCCAGCCTATGCCCGTTCTTCCGTCGTTCTCGCTCATGCCGGCATCCACGTACACTTCAGTCATTCCCTCACTCGGCATCTCCTCCTCCAGCAACACCCCTTGCATCCAGGGAAGTATCTTGTCTATTCCTTTAACTCTGTCAGCAATCATCCTTTCACCATTCATTTTCCATTCATGATGTCTTGTCTGTGAGAACCAGAACCTCAAACTCCTCTCAAAACCCCATTCGAGCTAATTCATTAATAACCATATAGTTTCTATGGCCACGGAAGATTAAGGCCCTCCACTCATGAGACGAGGGGCGAGAAGGTTTCGTAGCAGAAGAAACTCCTACTCCAAGCGAGATGGGCGTCATTCTCGAACTTATGGAACTAAAACATCCCTTTATAACTTTTCTGCAAGAACCCGAACTCCAAACCCCTTTCTAGCGCAAATGGAGGCTAATTCATCAGATACTTACTATGGCCACGGAAGAGTAGGACCTTCCACTCATGAGTCGTGAGGCGAGAAGGTTTCGTAGCAGGAGAGACTCGTACTATAAACGAGATAAGCGTCAACCTCGAACTTATTAGTCTGAAACATTCTTTCTAAAATTGTCCGTAAAAATCAGAATCCCAAACCCCTCTTGACACTCCATTCGAGCTAATTTAGTGGAATTATTATTTACCATATAGTTACTATGGCCACGGAAGAGTAAGACCCTCAACTCATGAGTCGTGAGGCGAGAAGGTTTTGTAGCAGGAGAGTCTCGTACTCCAAGCGAGATGAGCGTCTTCCTAGAACTTTTGGAACTGAATCATCCTTTCTAAATTTTTCTGCAAGAACAAAAACCCCAAACGCCTCTTAAAATCCCATTCGAGCTAATTCAGTAGAATTGTTATTTGCCATACCACTTCGTTTTATTGTCGGCTGTTTGTTGCTTCCAAAGAATCAGTTACGAAAAATTGGTAGGACTTTTTGGCACCCAAGTTATGTTGGCTGTGACTCAAGAAACCCCCACAAGAAAAAGTCTAACGGGGTCAAATCCCACGATCTCGGTGGCCAGTTCACATCATCTCTACGTGAGATGACCATGCCCCCAAATCGCTCGTGCAGAATATCCAATGTGGCATGGCCAACTTTGTTCTCAATGAAATATAGACCAATGACGCCGCCAGCTCAAAATTCACACCACACGGGATGTATTGGACGCTCATAGATCTCATGTGGATTGGTATCCTTCCAAATTTAACACTTTTGTTTGTTCACGTACCCATCATCCAGAAATGGGCCTCATCGCTGAAGATGATTTTTCGATGAAAATTAAAGTCTATTTCCAGAGCCCATTCAGCATGTTCGTTGACTTGACTCATTTCAAACAGGTTTTCCATGTAAAGAATGTAAGTTTTCAATGTGAAATATGTATAGAAAAAGTCATAACCACGCTTATGCTTTGGCACTCCTGATACATAAAAACAAATTTCCTTCTCGGACATAACCGAAAAAAAATCATTAATTCGCGAAGTTAATCAAATCCGCGCGACTAAATTGAAGCCACCTAAATATCAAAGTCGAAAGTACTTGAAACTTATTTAATGGTGTTCAGTTCTTCCTAGTCGGGACCGTTTCAATAACCTCGATTACGTTGCATTTTTCTTGTAGAACTTCATTATCAAAATAAAACCGACTGAACTTCAAAGTATCGTCGCACCCTTCCGATTTACATGAAATGCTAATTCTGGACGCAATTTGAATTATTTATTGACACTCTTCGGAAATGAGAAACAAGTTATTTTATTTCCAATATACATTTCATTATAGAAGCTTCGTTGAAGTTTATGAAAGTTTTTTAGTCAATTTAGAGTTCGTAGCAGTTACAACTCTTAAAAGTTTCGATATGAACTTGTTTGAGTTAAAGCGGCAGCAACCTCACCTATAACGTCAATTTTGAGAGCTCTTCAGAAGATGGAAAAATTAATTGCACCAGATGACACACCTAATTATAAGAAATTTACCAGATAGAGAATACACAAATATAAAATTTGTATTTTTTTTCTTTTTCTGATTGATTTGGCCGTTACTTGATGAAAATCCATAGTAATTTCAAAAACTACACCTCACGATTTGATCTCCACAAACTTTAAGTTTGTGAGGTGTAGTTTTTGAAATAAAATTTGTATTGACTGAACTCTAAAAAAATAATCAAAATCAAAAACAACAGAATGAAGCATGTGTTTTTGAAAATTAGGATTGTAAAATTCTCAGAAATTTTCTTCGGTTAGGCGTTTGTTTAAATTCTGATCAACTTACCTCCATTTGGTCAGTAACTGAAATTAGATTATGTTTACAATTCTACCAGAAACCCTATTGACCCATTCAATAAATAGTAGTAACAGTGATAAAAAAAGCAAAACTTGCCGAACAATTTACATCCTACTTCACAGTTCACCACACCATCCACTATTCCCGCTGTAAAATCTGTCTTACGTTTTGAAAGAATCCTGAAAAAGCCCATCGTTAACACAATTTTTCATTCTGATGGAACACTTGTTATCCTGTCTTACAAAAAGGATGTTTTTCTGTCTGGAGAATCGCTTAAGTTTAGCCTATACCAAGCCTATAGCCTGTTGAAATCTGTTTTCCGTTAACCTGCTGTCGTATGTGGGTCCTACCAGCAGCAGATGGAAGTATACTCATATAACACGAGTTATTCCAATGTTTCGACAATATTCATTATCATCTTCAGGGAATAGATACAACGGTTCTTATGAAATCAGGTGTCTGTCATCTGTATCTCCAATCTATTCATGGCTCTGAATAACCACTTGAAGAAAATCAAATTATGGCTGAGATATGTCGACGACATTTTCATCATTTGGCCTCATGGACAAGAAGAACTTGACCGTTTCGTGACATACATCCCTAAACTCAATCCACGAGAAAATCCAGTTCACCTGAGATAGAAAGAAACAACGAGTTAGATGTACTAGTAAGAAGGAAATCGCAATTCAGCACACAGTCTACAGGAAAACAACTCATACTAACATATCTGAACGCGGCATCAAATCACCATCCAGCACAAACACAATTGGTAGCTATCACCCTCATATCCAGATCTGAACGCCTAATAGACGAAGACACGAAGGGACAAGAAATGAAAAACATACAAAAAGCTTTTCCGCAGAATGGATATAAAAATCGTACAATTCACAAAGTAATAAGGAAATGAATAAAAAACCAACACAAAAGGATCTAAAGTCATCTTGCCCTACGTCAGAGGAGTGACATATGGAATAGGAAGATTTCTGAACCGACACAACATAAAACCAACATATAAACCTATGAGAACCTTCAGAAATTCACTAGACAACCCAAAAGTGAAGACCAATTTAGAAAACCAACCGTCTCGCATGAGATTGCAGGGGAGAATACGTCGACCAAACAAATAGGAGAATATGAGTTAGATTACACGAACTCAATTCGCAACAAACAAACAACATCATTCCTATACAAGCATCACCTTGATACAAGTCATAACATCGACTTTGAAAGTTGCAAACAGATCACACCAGAAAACCAGGAAAATAAGAAAGGCAATCTGACCCACATTACCTCTCTCGGGAAACCATTATATACAAAACCAAGGCCAGTTCACCACCAGAAAGGGCGCATCGCCCGGAACAATGATCAATGTGCCTTCAGTATGCGCGCCGCCGACTAATCAGGACATTCCGCGCCACAACTATGTACGAATAGAAACACATCAACAAAAACGAGTGCGGTTTCAAGTTCAGTTACCAAGCAGAGCAAGTGCGAACTTTCCGAAACGTCGTGATAATGTCAAAGGTGAACGGATGAACACCCCGTATAACACTGAATCAGTAGGCGGAATAGTTCGAGAGCGAGGGAAGCAATGGTAAACTAGTGAAATAAGTACGAGAGTGTGAGAATGTAGTTGTAATATGTCTCAATAACTAAACATTTTAAGCGCATCACTCAGTTGTCAAAAACAACCCAGGCGCATAGATGTAACATTGGCGAGTTAATATACCAGGATACTTTTCCCGATGGACCAGTCCTCCTCTGTACGCCGACACACTTTTGGCGAAGTTGAGGCGGCGATGCGGAGGCGGGAGCCGGCGTCGTGCGCCCAACAGCCGTCTGCCTGTAGGTATACATATAGCTAGGACATTACCCTTCAATGTGTCAGCGCGGTTAAATCAATGACGTAGCCGCCTCACACCGCGCTCTTCAGAGAATTGGTTAGGGGGTAGGTGATGCACCCGATTTGTTCGTTCGAATACATCGTTGTCGGATTTTCCTTCAGGAATATACAGATTAACTGTATATGCTAACAGATGCTAACAAGACTAAATCATGCATACGGCTGCCGGACTGAGTCATGGACTGTGGGAGAAATCATATCTGCGTAAAGTTTGGGTCGGTGTATGACAAAGAAAATATTACGACTGATAACATATTTCTACACATCTACATCTACATCTGTATGTGCAAGGTATTCGGCAAGAGCGTGTGTGGGATATCCGAAGACACTGACGATGGGAGGAAGTTGAATGTTTAGTTTTTGAACTGTCAGCTTATACGTAGTATCTCTTTTCACGAAACCTTATCCGTCCTCAAAACAATACACCAAATTCTCCAAGACACTCCCAACCTTATCAGCCACTGCATGTCAAGCACCTATTTCCTTTCTCAAGGAAAATTTTACAAACCAGTGAAAGACGCATCCATGGGTTTCCCACTCTCTGCAGTCCTTGCAAACCTTTATGTGAAAGACTTTGAAACCAGAGCCATCGACATATCTGAGCTCAAACCAGTGAGTTGGCTTCGATACGTAGATGCCGTCTTTTATATGTGGCATAATGAATTTGAAAGTATTCATAGACTCCTTAACCATATCAACTCCTTACATTCCGACCTATTATTCACAAAGAAAGTCGAAAATAACAACTCACTTCTCAAATCCGCCCTTCGCCAATCCCAAATCCAAAGACCCATCCAACTTCAATAAACCCATATCCCACATTCCAAACAGTCCGATGAACAATTGGACCATCCAAAAGCTTTTCTTCCGTATATTCATGAAGTTACCAATGACGTGAGCCAAATTCTGAAAGGGGAACTATATAAGAATAGTATTCAGAGCCAAAAATCAATTTTCCACTTTCTACGAACACCTGAGGCTATAATACCCAATGAGACAGAGGGCTTATATGTTTCACCTGCCCCAGAACTTACATCGGCCAGACCAACAGAAAAGTCTCCAACAGAGCCTTTGAACATGAATTGCTGTCCGTAGATCGGATCCAGCCTCATTCATCGTGAAACAAACCACACAATAAGCTTCGAAAACACCAAAACCACTGCCATCGAAAACACTCTCCTCTCTATTTTCCAGGTTCTTTGGCTGTGGTCTGCAAGTTTTTAAGCCTGACGTTCTATTCACGACGACGGTGGACATTACGCAGTGTTCTCCTTCTCTTCTCGTCATCCAGTATCTGTGTTTATGCCTTCTCCCTTTCAATTCAAATTGTTCAAATTATGATTTATATTTCCCAGAGTCGCGTGATTTTAGTTCTTTTTGTGGTGTAGACCAACTCGACCCTACAAGGGATCCTGTATATCACCGGTATTACTAATGGCTCTGTAGGATCTTTGGTCGATCTTAGACCAAAGGAATTCCTCCAATCCGGTCCGTAACATTTTTAACATAGGGGAGGAAAGCTTTACCATTGATGGGTCTGTCTGGAGTTACTTTGGTGTTCACTCTTCTCTCTCTTCCTTGAGGAGATTTTCAGGTTTACAGATGCGGTGGACCCTCCCAACTAAGGTTGGTCTTGGCTGGTTGTTGGAGTTCTTATTCAGGTACCTGTCTATGTGCTTTGGTTTTTTGTACACTCTATGACCCAACCTCTTATCTTCACGTCTTTTCACTAGAACATTCAAGAAGGCCAGATTATCTTGGGTTTCCTGTTCCATTCTTTAGTATTATCCTTTTGTCATGCTGCCATACCAAGAAGGTTTCAATGACGTAACGCAGACAATAATATGGTTTCACTACCGCTTGCTCTGATGCTCGTTGTTCGAATTTTTCCATGAAAAAGCAAGACACCACAGGACTTAGCAGGCTATCCATTGTCCAACAATGAGTGAACAGAGTGATTATGTCTGCTGGAAGTACTTCGCCAATTAGTTGTATAGTGTTTCTATGATCGAAACAATTGTGTACAAAGAGACCAAGACACCACAGGACTTAGCAGGCTGTCCATTGCCCAACAATGAGCGAACAGAGTGATTATATCTGCTGGGAATAATTCGCCAATTAGTTGTATAGTGTTTCTATGATCGGAACAAGGAGACACGTCTCCTGGACTTCAGGTTATGTCTAGAGGGAACCAACATGTATTCCAGAAAAGGATCTATTTGAGCTCCATAGATGACCTTGCTATTCCAGAGAAGTGACTGTGTACCAACACCTATTGGTATCCAATTAACAGCATAATTCAACATGTTACAGTTATTATACAACGAACAAGTTGCATAAACGAATCAATTTCGTATACTTTGAATTCATCAAACCAATAATCTTGTCACAACTCCGACGTTGTTTCCGAGGATGCACAGAATTTCCGCTACAAATCGGGAAAATCCATTTTAGTTAGACAACTATTCTTGCCACCGACTCCGGCAACGTTTATTCACCCTCCACTGGGAGAAATATGTCCCCGATCCCTTAGAGCCAAGACTCAGCCGCTCTGTTGCTCTATAATCACCGAATTATGGGAGAGAGCTGAAGTTATAGACTCATCTAAAGATAAATTTCGACGCAGAGAGAGACGGAGATTCGTTTCTTCACGGTCCGATCTGTCTGTGACGTGATGAGATTGCAGACCGTTGTTGCAAAAGGGTTATCGAGTTGAGGTCGCTGGATGTTGAATTTTTGTATTGATCCATGAGGTATATTGTTTTCAACAAGACAAAATCAATCCTAATTTCAGAAATGTTTTGTTGTGAATGAAGAAAACGCGATCTGATAATAATGCATTATGTATTTCATCAGTTCGGACTTCCATTGTCTAATATAATATAAATTGATTTGAAATCCCTGGAAAAAATTTAAAAAATTAACCGAAAATAACAATTTTATTAAACAAAAAACTGAAAAGCAACAACTAAAAAAATTAAAAATTGAAATATTGATAAAAGCTAAAAATTAAAATAATTGAAAATATTATTACAAAAAAATGCAAAATAAAAATTAAAATATTCCAAACCAAGTTATGTCACGACGTTTCGATTGTTAGTATCCACAATCGTCTTCGGGTGATAACGACTGGACTTATTCCCCCGAGTGCTTTCACCTATCCCCTCTTCCCTCTTTCCACTTGAATGGTTTTAGCGGTAGATGACAGTTTGGCG
>WOGL01001531.1:0-11206 GCA_015342145.1 Leptinotarsa rubiginosa | reverse complement strand
ATATATACATACATATATTCCATGGGACATCATTTCAATTAACGCAATTAACGAATTCAAAGAGATCTTTTCCATCTGTATCTGTTTCTGAATCATCCGCCATTTCAGAAGATACTTTATCAATTAAAATATTCGATTTTGATGTCAGAAGTGTGAATATTCTTTATGTTTGTTTTGTTACTGCTGCCTGAATAGTCCATTGTGCTCAGCGTACTACAGTTTTCTATATATGATTTACTGAAATGTTATTTTAATGTCATTATCCTTTGCTTTCCTGAAAAATTCCTTTTTCCCATTCATCTTTCATCGTTCAGGGAAGGTATTTGTCTAAATAGCAGTAGTACTGACCGAATATCACATCGTTTTTTAGGAACGTTTCAAAACGGAATTACTGGAACAAGCCGAAGTTTCCAGAAAGGAGACTAGGGACTTATTGAACCAGTTCCTCAAGGAAGGACCTTTCACATCTGAATTCACGGCCACGGAAGCTATGCGCTATTTGAGCAATATGAGAAACCAACTATTGGAAATGAAACAAAGAGATGACATTTTGAGAAACGATTTGGGAATTTTCGGACTGAGTTTTCCGGAATCCGTCGATTTGTCCAGACTCGAAGGGGTGAGTTTAATTTTAGGTTAGGTTTTATCGAACATACCGACATGTGTATGAACAAGGATGGAGAGC
Organism: Leptinotarsa rubiginosa; assembly: GCA_015342145.1. Classification (NCBI taxonomy): domain Eukaryota; kingdom Metazoa; phylum Arthropoda; class Insecta; order Coleoptera; family Chrysomelidae; genus Leptinotarsa; species Leptinotarsa rubiginosa. The sequence goes on along the minus strand of WOGL01001531.1, from coordinate 10,521 downwards.
ATTCATTTTGTATTTTAGGAATTGACGGCACTTGAACTGATTTGGCAGTTGGTTCGGGAATGGGATCAAGCTTGGGAGAAATATAAATCTGGTGAGTTTTGGACGATAGAAACAACAGAGATGGAAGAAACGGCCCAGACGTTGTTTAGGAAATTGACAAGACTAGCGAGAGAACTTAAGGATAAAGGGTAGGCTGTGTTTCCATAAATTTCAGTCCATATTTGTTGATCATAATATGTAGGGTGTTTACTTTTCATGATACACCCATATAACACGGTTGTTGAATTTGTGACAATTGTTTTTGTAGTCCCAAAATAATTCCCTTCTAGCTGGTCTATCGTCGAAGACACCCGACAGAGAGTTGACGCATTCAGACGTATGCTCCCTCTACTGGGCGATCTGAAAAACCCTGCAATGCGATCAAGACACTGGGACAAAGTCAGAGCGGCGGTGGAAGTCGATTTTGACGAAAATTCTACGGATTTCAACTTGGAAGCTATCTACGCTATGGAGTTGCATAAACACAACGAAGAAATCAGCGAAATTTCTAATGCAGCTACGATGGAGCTGCAGATCGAGAAAGGGCTCAAGGCTATCGCAGAAATTTGGAAGACTATGAAATTCGAGATCATTTCTTATAAGGAGAGGTCCGTCTACAGGATCAAGAACGTTGACGATTGCTTCCAGGCGTTGGAGGAGAACATGATGCAGCTGTCGGTGATGAAGAGTACTCGGTTCGTCGAACCATTCACCGTAGAAGTGGACCACTGGGAGAGGACGTTATCCTATATTATGGAAACGCTAGAGATGGCGCTGCAAGTGCAGAGGCAGTGGCTTTATTTGGAGGTAAAGTGACATATGTGAAGGATAAAGTTTCGTTGGTTCAACTTCCATAAATAGGAAAGAACGTGTTCATTCAGATGTTAATAAACAGAAATAAAAAAACATGTTTGAAATGAACAAAACCAAATAGGATTCAGGTAGTTTGGGTCCTAGCGCAGTTTTCTCGCCGCGGTTTCTAACATACAATAACCGTTCGATTTCAGAATATATTCTTCGGCGAAGACATCCGTAAGCAGCTGCCCAAGGAAACGGAAGACTTCGACAACATCACGGATGAGTGGCGAGAAATCACGACGCGATTATTTTTCGCCAAGTCCGCCCTTCTGGCCACTCACTATAAGTCGCCTCCGTTCCTCTTCAACAGATTGAACCGGATGAATGATAAGCTGGACATAATGCAAAGAGCCTTGGAAAGGTATCTCGAGAATAAGCGGCACATCTTTCCGAGATTTTACTTCATATCCAACGACGACATGCTCGAAATCCTCGGCAATTCGAAGAAGCCGGAGGCGGTACAGACGCACCTGAAGAAGCTTTTCGACAACCTAAACAAGATGAAGATTCAGAAGAACATGGGCGTAAACAAACAGGAGGCGGCTGGAATGTTCTCAGACGACGGCGAGTACATGGAGTTCGTGCGGCCGTTTTACCTGGAGGGGCCGTCGGAGATGTGGCTGTTGCAGCTGGAGGCGGCAATGCAGTTGGTTCTTAAGACGGCATTCAAGCCGTGCAGGGGTGAGCTCAAGAAGATGCTCAACAAGCGCGACAAGTGGCTGATGGCGAACTGCGGACAGTTGTGTAACGCATGCAGCTTGGTGAGTGGTGGGATGAGGTTTTTTAGACTAGTTGAATAAACATATTCGGATGATTGAAAAAATTACATTCTTCATCAACAGATTCAATGGACTACAGATTGCACACGAGCCCTCGTCCATGCCAAGATAATGGAGAGTAAAAAACCCCTGAAACGCTTGAGGAAAAAACAGAACCAAGTTTTGGGTAAACTGTCAGAACTGAGTAGGAAGGAACTCACCAAACTTCAGCGGCTCAAGGCTAACGCTCTCATCACCATCGAGATACATTCCAGAGATGTTATCGATCGACTTTATAAAGCCAGTGAGTTAAAGTGATTTTCCTGAAAAAAAAAACGAAGTGATTTTGTTATCCCACTTCTGCTACCAAAAATATTTTTAATGCACCCTCTTTTTATAGATTGCAGGGACACTAACGCCTTCGAGTGGTTTTCGCAGTTGAGATTTTATTGGGACAGGGACACGGACGACTGTGTCATCAAACAAACAAATACTTGTTTCAAATATGGTTACGAGTATAATGGGAATTCCGGTAGACTCGTTATAACGCCATTGACGGACAGGTAATGAATTTTCATAAGGATTCGTGAACGAATTATGTTTGACCGTATTTTGTCATAATTTCCAGATGTTACATAACTTTGACTACCGCCCTTCACCTCTACAGAGGGGGAAGCCCCAAGGGACCTGCCGGAACGGGAAAAACCGAAACGGTTAAAGACCTCGGTAAAGCGATGGGCATGTGGGTAATAGTGAACAATTGTTCTGAGGGATTGGACTACAAGAGTTTGGGGAAGTGTTTTTCTGGGCTGGCCCAAACGGGTGCTTGGGGGTGTTTTGATGAATTCAATAGAATCAACATTGAAGTTTTGTCCGTGGTCGCTCAACAGATTTTGTGTATCCTCTCCGCTATCGCACAGAAGTTGAAGAGATTCACTTTCGAAGGTAGGTGGAACATTGTTCGAAATATTAGCCAATGAAAGTGTGTTTGGATTTTTATTCAAAGATGAATACTATGACAGACTTTTGATAGATACTTTTTTATAGGTTACGAGATTAATTTGAGGTCAACTTGTGGTATATTCATCACGATGAATCCAGGTTATGCTGGTAGAACTGAATTGCCAGACAATTTGAAGTCCATGTTTCGACCGATTTCTATGATGGTGCCCGACAGTGGTATCATTGCTGAAAACGTTCTCTTCAGCGATGGTTTTCAGAATACTAAGTCGTTAGCTAAAAAGGTGAGAAAAACCTTGGTATCGATAGAACTTTGTATTAGAGTTTCGTACCGCGACGATTATTATTGCTATGTAACCAAAAATGCATAAGGTAATTTTTGATCTTATTGCGAAAGGATAAGATTTTCCACCAAATTGTATACAAGAGGTTTGTAAGTAGGTTCTTTGTTGTGTACAGGTAAATATAGTCCAAGTCAAAAATTTTTATAATTTTTTTGAATTCCATAGGTCTTCACACTCTACCGCCTAGCCGTTCAACAATTGAGCAAACAGGACCACTACGACTTCGGGCTGAGGTCCATGGTAGCGTTGTTACGATACGCTGGAAGTAAGAGACGTCAGATGCCGCACGTACCGGAAGAACAAGTCGTTTATTTGGCTATGCGAGATATGAACATCGCGAGACTTACCGCCAACGATCTTCCTCTGTTCAATGGGATAATGTCGGACATTTTCCCCGGAGTAGTCATTCCCATAGTTGACTACATCGACATGAATTTCGCGATAACGGAGTACATGGAGGAGAATAATTTACAGGTGCGTGTCATGAGCGGGATTGGTAATAATATAAATTATTTCTCCGGCGTATTCTCTGAAATCCACTGTTCGACTACAACAACCAATACATGATTTTCATTCAACATAATTTGTTAATTATTTACGGCACTGCTTCCGATGATGTCACGCACATTGCATTCTCTATCGAAGAATCTTGTTTCCGAACACCAGGAAACTTTGTTTATCCGATTTGGGTAGTTGTGGCCCAATGGAGAGAAAAGCTTCGTGCGATTCGCCGATGGGCATCTTCAGTGGTGGTTTTCAGCAATGCGTTGCCACCTCGTTAATGAAACCCTATGGTTTGACCAAGCTTCTTCAGTTCACTCAGGTTGGAGCCCAGCTCCTTACTATTTTGGCTGATTTTTGTCGAAGAAGGACAAATGGGTTCATGACTAAGGAGATATTGGCGGTATGAAGTCCTCAGACATCCGTACCGCCCTTCACGGGGTACCCCTACCTGGCTGGGGTAGAATGATTGAAAAAAACTATTCATCCGTTAACGGGGGACATGAGGGCCTCATTCGACAGAGTGTCGGGGCCTTGAAACCCTATGTTGTGTGCAATCGATATTTATACAGAGAGTAGTGGGGAGGATTCACCTTACTGGTTCGCGCGGTATCGGCTCTATGGCTTCATGAACGATATTTGGGTTCAGAACTTCACCTTTCTGCCATTGTTGCTATTTTCTGACATTCCAGCCTATCCCGATCGCCCTGACGAAGATCATCCAGCTGTACGAGACGAAGAATTCGAGACATTCGGTGATGATTTTGGGTAAGACTTGTACGGCGAAATCGGTGACTTGGAAGGTGTTGCAAGGCGCGATGGGCAAGTTGAAGCTGCTCAACAAACCGGGCTTCAACAACGTCCAGGTGTTTCCTCTGAATCCCAAAGCGCTCAACTTGGCAGAGTTGTACGGAGAGTATAACCTGAGTACAAACGAGTGGTTGGATGGGGTTATCAGTGCGGTGATGAGGCAGACTTGCTCAGGTATGAAACGTGAATGATATTCATCTTGATAAAGTTATCGAAGAAAAATCAAACTTAGTTGATGTATGAGTTCTGTGGACAAACGTAAACAAACGATATGGTACTTCCAGATGAATCTCCTGATCAGAAATGGATACTTTTCGATGGGCCAGTCGACGCAGTGTGGATAGAGAACATGAACAGCGTCATGGACGACAACAAAGTCCTGACATTGATAAACAGCGACAGGATAACGATGCCGGAGCAGGTTTCCCTTCTTTTTGAAGTCGGCGACTTGGCTGTTGCCTCGCCGGCTACTGTCAGCAGGTGCGGGATGGTATACAATGACTACAAGGATTGGGGATGGTCGCCTTATGTTGATTCATGGGTCAATAGCAAGAAAAAGCTCGGAGAAACGTTTACGAAAAAGGTATGTCACGCTTGTGTGAGAACAGGTAATTCAATTGGTGTTCATTGCAGATGATGAGTTTGTTCACTACTTATTTAACGCCGATATTGGAATTTAAACGACTCAATTGCCAAGAGAATCTCGAGTGTGCGGAACTCAATTTGGTTATATCTTTGTGTAAGCTGTTGGATATTTACGCTACAAAGCAATACGGTCTAGATCCTGCCAAGGAGGAGTTTGAAGACATAGCCAAAAATTGGTTTCTATTCTGGTGAGTTTGTTCGTTTTTCTTTAGTGCTGCCAGACTATTTCGAAATTTATCTTTTCAGCTTGATTTGGTCCGTATGCTGTACCACCAACGAGGAAGGGAGAAAGAAATTGGACGTTTTCATAAGAGAAAAGGAAGGCGTTTTCCCGATTAAAGACACTATTTACGAATATTTTGTCGATCATCAAAATAACTGCTTCGCTCCATGGTCGGAGAAACTGCCATATGGTTGGAAATACGAAGCTGGGTGAGCACGAACAGTTTATTTGAATTATTAGATTATTGATCGGGGACATGTGGTGTTTCACAAGGAACATTTCTGGGGCCACTAAGATTCGTAATGTATAATTCTTATTTTTAGGAGCCCTTTTTATAAAATCACAGTCCCAACGGTAGATACAGTTCGATACGAGTTTCTTGTGGGTTCCCTCTTGGCCAACGGTTTTCCAGCGATGTTAACTGGACCTGTGGGTACCGGTAAAACGTCAACGGCGCAAGCAGCTCTCTCGAGTCTCGACCCGGAAAAGTACACCGTCTTGAACATCAACATGTCGGCTCAGACTTCGTCTCAGAACGTTCAGGATGCTGTTGAAAGCCGCGTGGAAAAACGTACCAAGGGTAGATTCGCTCCTACCGGTGGAAAAACGATGATCGTTTTCATGGATGACTTGAATATGCCAGCGAAAGAGACGTACGGTTCTCAACCTCCGTTGGAATTGCTGAGGTTGTGGATCGATTACGGTTTTTGGTTCGATAGACAGAAACAGACACGGAAATATATACAGGTGAATATTTATCATGGTAACAAGCATTTCAGTAAAGAAAATCTCACTAGAGGCTTTACTTCTCCAGAAAACTATTACAGTTTATGTAAGGAGAATATAATCTATATCAACTTGAACTAACCAAGAGAAAAAAAGAGGTTGTCATCGAATGGTTGAGTTAGAAATAAATAAACTATGTTTTTCATTATTTCAATTATCTGAAAACCTATTACAAGTAGACTATCGAATGTAACATCTGGACATTTTATTCTTTCGGCGTTTTGATGTTTGTCAGAGAACATATTATGTAAAGTTTTAAGGCAATAAGTATTTCTTCAAATCGATTCCAATTTTTGTTCCTTAAAATTTCATGAAGTGAAATAATTTTGATCGAATGAATTTTAATAATTTGAATTTAGGTAAGGATGACAAATCTATTTGTTTTCTAGATTTATTCAAGTTGTTTGTAGTCTTCTAATAGTTTAGCTAAAAAATACACTCTATAATTTTATTTTGAAGGTTTTGAGTAGGTTTCAATAATTGATTTGTTTTCATACCCGCATAGATGATATACTCCAGAAGTCTTCTAGCCCATCTACTACTGGCATTGATGATATGATTTACTCATGTTTTCGTTGATTTCAGAGCATGCATATTTTGGGCTCAATAATGAAATTGTTTCCATGAAATTTTCATTCAGTCTAGCCCATCTGTAATATTTTAATAATTTTTTCGACGATTTCACATACATAAATATTTTGGCTTCAGTAAATGAATGTGTTTCCATAAAATTTTGTCCCAGAACTCCTCTAGACCATCTACTACTTGCATAGATGATATACTTTATAAATTTTTTGCCGATTTCAGAGCATGCATATTTTGGGCTCGATGGGTCCACCCGGAGGCGGTAGAAACGTCATTACGGATCGCCTTTTGAGCAGATTCAACGTTATAAACATGACGTTTCCCGAAGACGAAACCATATCGAGAATATTCGGCACGATGTTAAGTCAACACCTTGCTTCGAATTTCCCCGAAGATGTGAAATTGGTGGGAAGGCAGATAACTGAAGCTACTATTGATCTGTATAAAAACGTTATAGTGAAGATGCTGCCGACTCCCACGAAGATACATTACCTTTTCAATTTGCGGGATATCTCCAAGATATTTCAAGGGATGTTGAGGTGTCACCAAGATTTTCAGAACGACAAGGGAACGCTGCTGAAGCTCTGGATCCACGAGTGTTTCCGAGTGTTTTACGACAGACTGATTGATGAAAGGTAATGGCGTTGGTTCTGAAACAATTTAGTGAATAGTAGTAAATTCATCACTGCCACGATAATTACTTTTTTTTCTGTGATATACAACTTATATTCCAATGAATAGAGGGGAGTCTACTCTCAGTAGGCTCACAGTAGTTTTGAGCTTTTGATATGTCTAGCAACACTTTATGGATTCAGGTTCATGTACAATTGAATGAAAATAAATAAACATGCAATGTTTTTAGCGACCAAGAATGGTTCATCTCACAAATGAACGATCAGCTCGGAAGACATTTCGAAGTGACCCTGCACAGTTTGTGCCCCAAAAACGAGATACCAGTCTACGCAGACTTCGTGAACCCGTGGGGCATATATGAAGAGCACTCCGACATCGCGGTCGTCAGGAAGTACTTGGACGAACAGATGGACGAGTACAACGCCTCTCCCGGCGTAGTCAGGATGGATTTGGTACTGTTCAAGGACGCCATCGAGCACATCTGTCGCATAGTCAGGGTCATTTCGCAACCCAGAGGAAATATGCTCTTGGTCGGAATAGGTGAGTGATTAGTTGAAATTTTTAAAACCTTTTGATAATGAGAAATGTCTTGCTCCTCAAAATACCCATTAACTGCCTACATCACTTCTTCGTATTTCCACTTCGGAAAAGAGAGAAGGGTTATCTTTCTGTACTCATGTGGTTTCCATCAATTATTTTTCAGGGGGTAGCGGCAGACAATCTTTTTCGCGAGTCGCCGCCTATATTTGCGAGTACAATTCCTATCAAATATCCGTGACGAAGAGCTACAGAGTTCCAGAATTCAAAGAAGACTTGAAAACGTTATATAGCCTGACAGGTGTTGACGGAAAAGCTACAGCTTTCATCTTCAATGACACTCAGATCACTGACGAAGGCTTTCTGGAAATTGTGAACAACATGCTGAGCAGCGGTGAAGTGGCCAACCTGTACAAACCGGACGAATTCGAAGACGTAAGGAAATATATCTGTTGAATGGTAAAGGTTCGGACTTTTATTATCTATTGTCAGATTTGAAATATATGGAAAAAAAATTAATGAAATGTTGAAGTGCTAACGTGAACGATTGGCCTCTCATTTTTCTTGTGAATATTCCGCGGATGTACCGCTTACGTTTATGGAAAACCTCCGTTTACCGCATTACAACAAACCATTATTTTGTGTCACTGCCTGCCGATTGTCCTCAACATCAAGAGGCCCTTTCATGTAGCTTCCAGCAAGCATGAATACTATCATTAGAAGCTGAACCACCACGGGACGTGTGGCCCCAAATGATCTCGACACTTATCTTAATACAGTCCACTTATCGAACCACTCAAGGATTAGCGAACAGGGTTAAATAGGCGAAATGTTGATGATATATAAACAAAAATAACCCAAATAAATTATTGAATGAATATAAAAAGAAATCACAAAAATACGAAAATGAAAAACTAGAAAAAGATTTTAAACCAAGCTTGCGAGTAATAACTGGTCTATTCCTGATACAACGATGCTCTTTATAACTCAAGAGGATGCTTTCGCTTCTAGCTACTCTCCTCTTTGTTTATTTCTCATTCCATACGAACCTGACTGAAAAAGCACCTCCTTTGACCTTTTTTTAAACCAGTGTTCCTTCTTATGGACGATTTCAGCTTCGCGCCACTTGGGTTGGTGGTCGAAATTTGCTCCACTATCCCCGATTAGCTAGTTTCTCCTTGCTTGGCATTTGTATTGGGCTCAGGTGAAAAATTAAAGAAAAGTTGCATCGATAACCACTCCCAACATCTTACATCAGCCATGAAAATGTCTACGAAGAGATTACACTAAAGATTCTATGTGCATACAATGGACATGCTACGTTTGTGATGAATACCAATCTCTATGAGCAGGAGAAGATATACACGAAGATTGGGCGAGACATTCTTCACGGAAAAAAAGAAAAATAATCTGCGAAGAAGCATTGAAGAAGCTCACAAGAATCGAGCCCCGATGGCACCTCCAAAGTATGGTACCATAGAGGAAAGGAACTGGACATTGGACAGCACCTCAACACCAAGAGACATTCCATAACATTGACAATTGGGAAGGAAGCCCCACAATGAATTGCCATATGTAGACGTGATAGTGAAAAGGATCGATAACAAAGAAATCATGAGGAATTAGCTTCAACTTTAGAACCTGCTTCAGATCCGAGAATACCATACGTAGAAGCCTCACAAAAAACAAGCCAAGTGGACTGTTGACTTGGCTTGGTTGATCTGCGTTTAGAAATTCCGAACCTCTATTATTTATCAAGAAACCACTTTCATACAAATATTTCTGCTATTGCTCGGTCTCTCTCGAATATTTTTTTACCCAGATCAAAAGCAGATTGGATTCGGAAGCGACGAAAGCCGGGATCATCCGCACTAACGAAGCGATGAATGAGTTCCTGATAAGCCGCGTGAGGGCGCGTTTGCACATCATCCTCTGCATGAGTCCGATCGGAGACGCTTTCAGGAATCGGTTGAGGCAGTATCCGGCTTTGGTGAATTGCACGACAATCGATTGGTTCAGCGAATGGCCGAAAGAGGCGCTTCTCGAAGTCGCCAATAAGTATATTTCTGATGTTAACTTCGTGCAAACCATCACTGGGGAGGAAGCGGTAAGTTTACCATTTTTTTATGCTTACCAGCAGATGTAAGAGCGCACAAACATTGCTCTGGCCTTGTACTGAGCTGTTTTTTTTTTGGTGTGTAGAAAAAAAGAAGGGAATCTGCAATAGTGTCTACTCAAGATAGAATCAGAGAGGCGATTTCTCTGATTTTCGCCATAGTGCATGATTCTGTCGCCAAGTATTCCAAAAGGATGCTGCTAGAGATGAAGAGGTACAACTATGTGACGCCAATCAACTATCTGGAACTGGTTGCGGGGTACAAAAGGTGAGTTTTTGGAAGGAAGACTGGCGTTCATCTCATGTGACTGTATCGTTTCGATTCAGAATGTTGGCGAGTAAGAGAAACGAAGTGGCTTCCGAGGCAAATAAATTGAGAAACGGGTTGTGGAAAATCGACGATTGTAAAGAGAAAGTGACTACTATGTCTGTGGAACTTGCAGACGCGCAAGTGAAGGTCGCTGAGTTTCAGCAGCAGTGCGACGATTATTTGGTTATTATTGTTGCCCAGAGAAAAGAAGCGGATGAGCAACAGGTATGTACAAGCAGAAAGATTAATTTATCTACTGATTCAGAGTTCTAGGTGAAAGGTTTTTTCCTTCTCTCTTGATAGTCATGTACAAATTATGAAATTATAAAATAACAATAAAAATTAATTGGCGCTCCGGGGCGACTTTATTAATTCCAGTGGCGTATTTGCTTTTTCAGCTGCAGGAAAACCCGGAA
>WOGL01001530.1:0-11206 GCA_015342145.1 Leptinotarsa rubiginosa | reverse complement strand
ATGTATTCAGGCAATTATTAAAAGTTTCGCCATTTTGTAGTAGTTGAAGATATTGACACTATATTCTAGGGTTGTGAAGCATTTGTCAGGAGCTTCAAAAAGATTTGTCACAAGACCCCCTTTCCATTTAATTTTTTCTCAGAAGGCGCCCAGTCGCCATCTTGAAAGTTTCATCTGTCAATTTCTCTCAAAAATAAAGTATTCATGCATTAAAAATTCATTATTCCAAATTTCAATTTTCTGAGTTGACCCGTTCAAAAAATAAAAGGGGGGACATTGAAGAGATGCACTGTATTATCGATATACAAAAATTTTAAGACAATCAAAATAATTGATTCAATAGAAACTAGTGGACACCATTCAACTGTGTCACCGACTTTTGCAAATGATTCGTGAAACTCGCCATGGTCTTCATTATTGTATCAAACATGCATGATACTGATAATAAGGTGTCATCAATTCTTACTTATTCTCATCAATGCATTTCAGTATTGTCTTATCAGGATGGACCACACTGTTCACGAATTATTCCGTTTGAAATAGAACATCTGTCACTTTTCATAGTGCCTATGCATCACTTAGCTGTCTTCGAAAGCCTCCAAAAATCTTGTGTTCCAGATCTCAACAATTTTAGACAGTGTTCATTTATTCTTAAGACGTTCCTAGGGTATGTTGGGCGACACTGGAATTTTCTGATGTTGTACATGATTGTGTGTTCTTTGAAACGAGTTTCAATGGCTTGTTCATTCTGGCTGATGTACTTTTTTCATATCCTGACTTATTAAAACTATGAACAAACTCAATGCGTTTTTTTGACTTTCGAATTGTTATGCCACGGTTGTTATGGGAGATATTCAGAGACGGCAGCTTGTTCTCAACTTCTGTCGAACCAAGCTTTGTAATCAGAAAATAGTTAGATTGAAAAACCAATGAATGTGTCCGTGCACCCTTAGTAACTTGCAAATCAAATATTGACATATCATCCGATTTAAAAAAACCTTTCGCCAGGGAAAAGTGTCTGCGAGTTCCCCATTCAGAAGATCTACGGTACATACAAAACATCACGCGGTTTGAGCTGCTTTTCAACACTCAGGATTCTTGCTGAATCCATATAGGTTCATTAATATTTTAAGTAAGACCGCTAGTTATTTCAAAAGTCTTGGGTTACGACTTTGTCTTTATTCATATTTGAAAATATAAGCAGTTGATTCATTCAAAGGCACTTCGTTTCTGACAAAATTTTACATACCATCTGACATCTATTTTATATCACGGTATGAAAGTACTAAGAACGGATAGAAATAATTTACTGGGCTGTTAAACCTCAGTCAACCATGACACAGACGATTTGTCAAAATTAAACTGGCTCGTATATATTCCTTATATTTAAAAGCATTGATCGACCTGCTAGAAGGGTATTTTAGGTCTCAAGAGAAAAATTTTCAATATTCTATGAAAACGAGAAAGAAATTTTATCATATATTTGGTGTTTTTTGTTAACTTCTAAACAGAGCGTAGGTAGAGTCACAAATTAAAAAAATTAATGATTATAAACTATACGAGGAATGCACTGTCACGTTGTGGAATACCATATCTTTTTGCAGAAACAACATACCGATACATTTTCAATACTCCCTGGGCAATAATATTATTAACAAAGTAGACCAATATTACTGCAGTTTTTTCCCAACACCAAATTGTTATTTTTACCACCTCGACACGTGTTTCGATCACCAAGTGATCATCTTCAAAGAGGAAGATTCCTCTTTGAAGATGATCACTTGGTGATCGAAACACGTGTCGAGGTGTAGAAAAAATAGCGATTTGGTGTTGGGAAAAAACTCCAGTAATATTCATTACTACACCAAAGGTTCCAAACAGTGCATCATAGGTACAAATAAACAAAATTAGTGCAGGTGTAAAATATTATAGAGTCTTAATATTAAAATAATATTATTTCAGGTACAAATTAACAAAATTAGTACAGACGTAAAATATTATAGAGTCTTAATATTACTCCTATGGTGGTAATAATAATGTTTTTAAACATTTCTTAAATTGATAATAGAAAATGAAATTTTGATTTAAATAGTGTTTTATTTGATAAACCAAAACTTATTACATCGAATATAGCTTTGTGGGGTACAATTGAAGAGCATTTCTTAAGAGCTTTTAGGTAAGGTATCAAAAGTAGAGTGTTGTCATTTAAGAATATAAAGTTGGGGTGGCTAGGGGCGAGAGGGTAAGTGAAAACTATTTATCTATTAGATCATTTTGTTTTCCCCTCCCTATTATGGAAATGATTTTCAAAGATTTCTTATATTTTATTTGGTTGCTCAGATGTAGCCATTGCAAGTTTTAAAATTGTCACCCTGTATGTGGTATCATTAAACTCAAAATAATTTTGGTTACGACATACTGACAATCGTGAAGAGGATATCCGAATGAAATAATGGATTTGTATGATTTTTGAGAAGCATTTCACCTAAAGTTTTTAAGAATATTCTGGAGGAATACTTGGGAATAAATTTGTGACATCGAACGAAACTAATTTAGAATTAGGTGGCAGATTAATGTTATAAATGTTTTTTTATTAGTGCTGTTAGAAACGACACTGAGGGTCTAACAGGAGGGTGTTGTTTATAAAGTTTAATGAATGAATATAGTTGTGGAGTTTGTGGATTTGACATGATGCATTTGTATCTGTCTTCAAGTTTGATAAGTGAAGTAGATCATTGGATGGTGTTTTTTACTGTGGTTTGAAATTTGTTGGTTGGTTTTTTTTGGTACGATGACCGCAGTACTTGTTTGTATGAATTCAAGTGTTTTGTTTATATAAATGTCCTTGGAGATAGCAGTCACTGTGTTCCCTATATCTGTTTTTGTGAATGTGATGTTGTTGCTATGGACTGTTTGTTTTATTGATTTCAGTGTTCTCTGTTTGGAATTGTGGTCTAAAATAGAAATACTATTTTCAATGATGTCTGCTGCGCTACGTTTTAAGTTAATATTTAGGGTTATAGGTTTGAGTGCAATTTGTGTTTCGATACCTAAGATTTCTAGGTTTTTAGTTGAGTCTGGTGTTTTCATGTTATGTTTGAATCCTTCATTTTCTAATTGGATTTGCGTATCGGTTAAGTTAACAAATCTATCGTGAAACTGGTGGTCTGAAAATTGTGTTGTGGGGTAATTTAATGGTTTAACTTTAATGAGTTCATTCAATTTGTTTTCCTAAGTAATACATTTCTTATGATTGACGATTTTAAGTTCTTCCCTGATGTTGATATCAAAAATATCAAATTCAATGGAACGCAATCTGTGGCTTAGTTCTGTATGTATTACCTTGAGGTAGATGTTAAGATAACGTTATTTCTGGAACTCTCGTTGAAAAATCACAGGTTTTTGATTTCCAGACAGAAATTATGCTGGTATAAGGAAGTTATTAAAAATGTTTGAGTAAACATTAATAACAGCTTTTTGATAATAAGAAAATATAAGAAATCAAATAATCATATTATGATGATCATTATTGAACTAAAAAAATTTCTTTGGTGATTTTGGAAAATAAACGAACTATTTTAGATTTTCTATTTTCTCATGCAATTTATTAAAAACATCTAAACAAATTGAAATCGGATTATTCTTTCCTTTGGTAGTATGTATAACATCAAGATGAAAATTATTGAAACTTTTTGTATTATAATCATACAATTTTAGATTTTTTAATAATTGAGTGTTGCTTTTAAGGAGATTTTTAGACAATTCATATACAAATTTAGCTTTTTCAAAGTCATATTATTATTAATTTTGTATAATTCCATGGTTTATCAATTATTATTAATTATTAAGCCAAAAACTTTCTTTCCCAATAATTATTATTATTATTAAATATTACGATATATATTTGTTTGCTTTATAGTGCAGGATGACCAAATTATAATGAGATATCTAATTCAAGAGAGAGAGACATCTTTATCAATTATTAGGTCTTAACATTTATGTTTTTCAACTTGGTTGAATAATTTGTCCTTGATTTTAAGGTTTTATATTTTCCATATTTTTTTGCTTGAAGATCACGAACACTGTCTTTTCTAGATTGATTGTTAAATTGAGGCCATTTAACCATTTCTCAATCTTTATCATGTCATTGTTTATATTTTCAATGAATTCTTATCTTTTTCTGAATGAAAGAGTGCAAAAGCATCTGCAAATGGGAAGTGATCATGATTATCCATTATATTTTTAATATTATCAACATGAGCAAATAGAAAATTGGGGCTAAACCGAACCTTGTGTGACACCAGAAGTTTAAACTGTTTCAAAACAATTTTTCATCACTACATATTGATTTCGCTTTTGAAAATAATGTTTATGTTATGAATAAATTTGATTTGATTATGTGTAGTTTGGAAATATCTAGGTTGACGTTATAATTAGTAATGAAATGTTTCATTTGTCAAATTGACTTGATTCCTTTGTTATTCTGAAATATGCATTTTTTTAAGGAGAGTAAAAAAGTATGAGTGTTCTTTGTGTGGAAAAAGGTTTTATATTCCAAAATACTTGGAAATTCACGAGAGAATTCATAAAGGAGAAAAACCAATTACCTGTTCAATTTGCTCAAAATCATTTTCTTATCCAGGAAGTCTTCAAAAACATCTCAGAGTACACAAAGGTATGTAATATTTAGTTTTTTTTTTGTAAATGCTGTCATGTATTTGAACCGTGCATAATTTTCCTATAATAAATATATAAATTGAATCAAAAAGGAAAAATTACAAAACTCTCAAAATTTTCATTGTACAGCAATTTTTGAAATAACTACTTTTGTTTTTTTTTTGGGGAACTTACAAGCCTAATGAGAAAAAATTAATACAAATAATCTTCACTAATATTAAAAGGGTATACAAACCACCATTGTGTAAATGCCTTCCCAAATATAAAAAATTAAGTATATTTACTGAAATGCATTAAGATTAATTTATATTTTATCTATGAGTGTTGTTTATTTTCAATTTATTCCTTATTTGGAACAGCAGGTGGCGTTAGAATACCCCTGCAACTCTGCAGGCAGAGTTGAATAAACCCTCTCATTTTAGACCCGCCTACTTACCTTCATTTAAGAATGTGTTCTGGATAATTTGGATCTGAATTTTTGTCTTTTTGCCTGTTTTTATAATCACTTTTAAATGTCATGTTTTTGAGATTCTCTTGCTTTTGTACCTCTTAGTGCTGATTATGAATTGTTGCAATATGATTATATCCCGGAAATAAATTCTACTTTTATCATTGTTCCCAACTCATTAAAATTTTTTTAGAAATACTGCTTTTATGAATTGATGTTAATTTTTTACGAAGTGACCTAAATGGGTTATCTTTCGTTAAAGTAATTATTATATCTTTATATTCCAATTTTTGAATTTTAGTTTAAAATTCTTAAACGAAATGCATTTTTGATTTTTATAAGAAATATTAAAAGTGATATTTTTAGGTGAAAGTTCTTATTGGTGCAAGATATGCAGCAAGAGCTTTTCATGTTCTTTTACTCTCAAAAACCATATCAAGATACATTCCAATGAAAAGACTTTTGTATGTCAGCATTGTGGGAAAACGTTCAGATATCTGTCAAATCTGGTCCGGCATAATCGATCACATACAGGAGATAGGCCCTATACTTGTAGCGTTTGCTCAAAATCATTTAAAACAAGTTCGGATAGGAAAGCCCACATGTTGGTACACACTGGGGAAAAAAGGTATTTATGTTTGAAAATAGTTTTGTTTCCATTCCTTCACATTTTTTTGGCTCTCACTAAGGTATTAAAAAATGTTCAATTAAAAATCATCAATCAGTCCATTTATTGTGCAAATATTAAAAAAACACAAAAAATGTAATATCAAGCTGGGCTTTCGAAGATACAGTCAAAGGTCCTAATTCATTATTAATGGTCTGGAATAAATAGTTGGTTGGGAGTTTTGGGAACAAACATAAGATGAGTACTTGAATGGTGAAATATATCTACATTTTTATCCAATGAGTTTGATGACTACTAAGATGAATTACCACTAAACATCCGCTGTGAATTACAATATTTTCAACAAGACGGTGCCCGCCCCATGATACAGCAATAGTGAGGAAACATGCAGATGCAACATTCCCAACAAAATGGATTGAAAACAATATACCAATTGCCTGGACAGTTCGATCGCCGGGGATATATAAAGGATAAAGTTTTTTTGACCCCCAGAACAGATACCGACCATCTCAAAGCAAAAAATAAGAGATGCATGTAATAGCATTACACTCATCATGAATTTTTTATATGATCAGCGAGTTTATTAGCCTACTGAAACAAGAACGTGTAAATCTGCAATTAATGATTGAATTTAACATCTTTTTATAAACAAACTGCATATTATCAAGCGAAACAAAAATGCAGTGAACTTGAAAAGTTATATTACAAAATATAACAATTCCACACAATTTCAGTTATAAAATTATATTTTTTGTCAATTTGTCTATGATGCTTTTTGGTTATAGTACAATTTTAACACAAGATTGACTGAAAAAATATCTATTTTATCTTCAATTTCAATTTTCATCCCATCTAGTAAACGTCTAAGCCACTTTCTAACAGCTGAAGATATATATTTTGCTTCCATGCCGGCGCATTAACCCTTTCATCTGAGTATTCATCAAAGCAAGACTTGAACGTATAACTATAATCAATAACTCATAAAATTAATGGTGCTAGACTTCAAATTGAATTCTATTGATCGAATATTTTGAGATATTTTTCTTAGGTGTACGGTGGACATGCGTCCGCACCTAGGTGTGGGTTCGCAAATATTAAAATGTTAGCAAGTTAAAAGGAGGAAAAAAGTACATGAAAAATGTCTAGCAGAATTTACGTAATGATGTGAATTGTTTCTGGAATTATGTAAAAGATAAACGGAGTACGAGCTCAAATTTGGGAACTTACACATACAAAGGGGAAATAGTAGATGAAGGAAATATTTCAGAAAGCTTCGCGTCATTTTTTTCATCGGTTTTTTTGTTCAGAAAAATCATCCTATAGCTTAGGCTTTACATGTGATCGTAATACTAATAGTATTGATACATTCATATTCGATTCCATCACAGGAAAATACTGATGAAGCAATCAAAAAACTTAAACCTAAATAATTGTCAGGTGTAGGTGACATTCCACCTTATATCTTGAAAGGCTGCGTAGAGTGGTTGAAAACACCACTATTACACATCTATAGTTTGATAAATAAGTCTAGTGTTTTTCCTACCAAGTGGAAGACTGCTATAACCACCCCTATCCACAAATCGGGAAATTTATTGGCTATATAAAACTATATACCTAATTCAATTATGTGTGCTCCTTCTAAATTATTCAAACAAATGGTATGTACCCAACTTATCACCATCTGGAGAAATTTTTAACACCACAGCAACACGGTTTCGTAGCAAATAAATCGTTAAATAGTAATTTGTTTATTTTCAATAAAAACGCCTATGACGACACATTAGAAAATAAAATACAGCTGGATACGATTTTCACCGACTTTCGAAAAGCCTTTGAAAAGGTAGATTACAAAAATTGAATGAATATGGATTAACGAGACATAGTTAAAGTCGCGGGGGTCCACCTCGCACCTTCTGAAAGAGCCTTAATTAAAGATGTTAATGCAAATAATATAATAAGCTTGACCTGCAAAGTAATGCATTTTTTATCCTTAATTATTAGTTTAGTGGTAAAGTATATATATTGCCTTCTTGAAAATATGTTTTACAACTATCATAAATGGATGTGTAGTAAATAAGTTTCAGTTAACAAATTATATAATTAATTAAGTATAAATATATTCATCATATGTCTTTGTATTTTTACAGGTTCATGTGCAATATTTGTGGAAAAATTTCATCTAGATCAGGAGATTTGAATATTCACATGCGAATACATAGCAATGAGAAAAACTTCGTTTGTAAAGTATGTTTCAAACAATTCAGGACATCTTCAAATCTCGGCAGCCATATGAAGATCCACGTGAGGGAGTGAAAATAAACAATGTTTTTCTCTGATTTCATGAGAGTAACATACATTTTGAAACTTTCACTAGTAGATGACCTAAGGAACTGAAATGTAAAAAGGAAATTTTGTACCTGAACTCTGAAGTTGTTATACTCTTCATCAGTAAACTACCTACAAAAGTATGTTTCTATAATTTTCAATTATTTAAGTTTGTAGCGTAAACATTACTTCAACAGTTTTTGCATCTCCAGAACATTTTTTTAAATATTTGTTCATCCAGTGTCATTTCTCAAAATAATATGACAATAAAATGCAAAAACATTTCCATGTAAAGTATTGCCAAGACATATTGCTTGCATCAGATCTAATAGTGAGGCAAGCTGTTTGCGATAGGCTGTGTAGACACACCTCAACCTAACTTTACAATATGTGTTGAGTTGAATAGTTTATTCCTCCTGTAACGATTCAGAACCTGTACACAGTCGTCAAAAATATATAGGCAAAAAAAAATAGTACCTGCCAAAACAAACTTTGAGCTATTTTAGATGCTAAAATAAAACATTCATACAAAGCATAAAAATCGTGAATAGTCTAGATAAGATAAAACATTTTATTATATAGAGACGTCAAAGGCTAGTACAGCATGTCAAATCTAGGAAGCGACTTCAAAGTCTCGACTTAGGACCTTCCCTAAGATTCGCATTTGTTAGGCGACTGTGTATGATAGAGAGAGAAAACATGTAAAATAACAAACACTGTACCGTCATTGAGTCGGGTTCCATTTTAAACTTCACTTTTGGCTTTCATGAAATACTTTTTTTTTTTCAAAGAACGTTTTATTTTTTTGTAAAATTCAACTAGGTTTAGTCCTTCCACCAAATAGTATTGTAATAGATTTATATCTGTGGCCTAATTCTCAAGGGAAGTGCTTTCCTTAAAAAGTGACGTTATATTCAATTATCCACAATGATCAACGTATGAGCTAGAATGTCAAATAGGGGGAAACGATATCCGTAACTAGCGAATTAGTCTCTGGCTTGACCGTTCCATAGGAATCACATAAACACACCATGGATATATGGTCTGAAATTTATTCACTATTCGTTAATGTTGTGCCAATAGATCCTGGTCTAAACCACATATTTTAACTATGATTTAGATTGTAAAGAAGAGTCGCGAAAAATTCACTATGAGATCTGATAACATTTATATAGTTCAACCAATATGTACTCGTGATGGCTATACTTTATATAGTGAATCATAGTCACTACTAGAAATGAAATACTTTCGTCTAACAATGCTATCTGCTTGTATACAACTCCCCTGGGGTTCTCTTTCCCTTCTGCTTAGTCAGTTCCCTTCGACGTAACAACTCGGGTAATTTTCCTTTTATTATATTTGTCATTGCATACATGAAAATATTTTTTATGGGATTTTTTATAAGTTGCTAGAAAGCAGTGTTAAATGAATACCAA
Source organism: Leptinotarsa rubiginosa (assembly GCA_015342145.1). Taxonomy (NCBI): domain Eukaryota; kingdom Metazoa; phylum Arthropoda; class Insecta; order Coleoptera; family Chrysomelidae; genus Leptinotarsa; species Leptinotarsa rubiginosa. Next base: position 1,692 of record WOGL01001530.1, on the reverse strand, counting down.
TTTAATAAGCCTTCAACTTGTCCTATACAAATCTTCATTCGCTAATAAAAGGGGTTATGAGGTGACTTTAGAAATGTATACCTTGAAAATTAACGAAAGTTCCACACAAACTTTCAACCCCATATTTTGAGGTATGGAGTTAGAGGGAAGGTACATATTTCTTGATCACGTTGTTGTGCGTGTGCTAATCCTAGCTCACATACCACAGTTCAGCTTTCTTTGACTTCAGAAAGTACCCTTCATCAGTGAGTGAGTAAAATTTGGATTTTTTAAAGAATAGTAAAATCTAAAGTTAATAGCTATATATTTAAACTCATTATATTTTATTAGTCTATTGACATATCCTGAGAAATTAAACTTTATAACATTATCTAGTCCGCAACTAGTAATGCTGAAAAATACACTGGAACGCTTCGAGAGAAAATGTAGGAGGTGCCCTGTTCGTCTTGGCGGGGGCAAGATAACGATTATACAGTGTGTGCCCCTAGAAAAAATCAGCTTTTCTCAAAACTTATTTTTCCATTCAAATCATACTTGTATTCACAGGGATTCTAAATCATATTTAAAACACAAATCAATGAGAAAAGAAGAATACACATATTCTCGAATATTTATCCCAGTGATGTTACATGTCTCGATCCAAATATTAAGATGGTAACTGAAAGTAAATAAATTTTTCAAAAAGAATCATTCTAGAAGACCATGCCTGACATCCAAATGCAAATTTTGTCAACGCCAGAAGGACAATGATACCCAGCTACCAGAAGAAGAACTTTCCACTAGATGTGACAAGGTGCGGGCAGAGACTCCTTTACGGACAACTCTTCTATGGAGATAAACTCCCCTATCCCGCTGCTTCGGGTTCCCTCTGACCCGAAGGGTAGCAACCTGTAAGGGTTCCTTGTCCAGGAATACGAAAAGAAGATGTGAAGTACCACCTGACCATGGTGTGGTGACACTACCTTTATGACGCGGAAAGATATCGTAGCGCAGGAGGAAGATACGGTCTTAAAAACTGTACGAGAATGGGTCGACAAAGGAGTGGGGTCGGAGTGGCAAGAGATTTCCAAGCACGGCCAGCGGGAAAAGGGACGAATGCACATGGGACTCCATGCACATGGGACTCCGTGTGTATTCGAGATGACCTTCTCACTCAGAAATGGGAAAGCCCGGATAGAGGAACCCACAAGTTGCAGATGATCCTTGCAAAGACGTGTATCCCGAATATCCTTGAACAACTCCACGATGGTCGCATTGGATGGCATTTCGGAGTGAATAGAACTCTAGCGAGGGTGCGCGAGGGGTACTACAGGGTCAATTGTCGTGGAGGAGTGATGTAAACGTTGTGACCTGTGCTCTTCGAGAAAGGGTCCGAAGGCAAGACAAAGAGAAAGGTTGAAGCAGTACCTCAGTGGGTGCCCTTTCGAGAGAATCGAAGTCATACCGGTAACAAGTACCTTATGGTTGTGATGAATTATTTCTCCAAATAGACTGAAGTAGTAAATATATTTTTTCAGTGAATAATTTTACTTTTCAAATCAATCTATTGATTTGATATGTATGTCAAGCACCTTAATTCTAATTTTTCGATTTTTTTAAATATTTAAGTAACTGAATTTTTTAGGTGTACAATTTACGATAAAGTTTTCATTGTTGAAATCCATATTCTGGTTTGCTTTCAAATAATCGAAT
>WOGL01001529.1:0-11207 GCA_015342145.1 Leptinotarsa rubiginosa | reverse complement strand
AAATGTACTTTATAAAGCAGTTCGTAGTTGACAGTTGGAGGCATAAAGTCAGAGGTCATTTCCAGAATGATGTAATCGTAGTGACCATTCTATTGCTCCTCTTCGATCAATCCAACTGCCAGCAAATCCATTATTCAGCTATTGTGTAGCTGCAAGAAAGCAGTGTGGTGGAGAATCATTTCCTTAAAAGTGAATGAAATCGTCTTGTAAAATGATGGTACCAGCCGCATTAGTTGGATTTTCCAAACTAATTATTACTAAAGGGTATCTTATTTTTTCGAATAGATCAAAATAGCATCGGTTAGATTTTTCTCGATCAATGAAGGCCCAACAATAATTTACCCAAATACCAGCCCAAACGTTCCCTTTATCTGGATACTGTGTATGTCCTTTCCTAGAAAGTAGAGGATTTGCATTGAGAAATGTACACCCATCAGACATTTAAACTGTGCCTAAAGAAGACATATTGATCCAAATTAAGTTAGGTTAGTTGGTTAGGAAGCAATAGCTTTCCAGCGAAATGTGAAATAATAATAAGTGATAAGAAAGTATACTGTCTTGAGTTGTATTTTGAGTAATAATGAAGTTGCTGAATTTTAGAAGTATACTTACTAATTATAGATGCATAACAGTATCTATCAAATTCAAACATAAATGATTTTCTTTACTGTTGACAAACAAATTATTTGTTTCGATGATGGGTATTGTTGAGTATTGAGGCTACGTTTTCTCTAATCAAAAACTGAACAGCTCACAAAATTGCAACACATTCTTCACTAAACAATAGCATCCTCAGAACAAATAATGATTTGAGCAAAGTCATTAAGAACAACGAATACAAAACTTCGGTGTCGAACAGATCAGGAGTATAAGAGTTGACCTGTGGTTCATTCCAAAACTTTATATTGGCCAAACGGAAAGAACATTTCTTCAAAGAATAAAATAACATAATAGAGTATAGAAGTGGTATGTGGAAATTGTTAATACGTAAACTGAGGTTATTTTCTTGTTTAAGAGAGTTCCTAAAATGCCTTTTCTGTTATTTAAATGTTTCAATTAGTTTTAGTTCAGGTGTTAACTCTGGTAAAATTTATTTATTTATTTATTTACGGGTGAACCCCAATATTTGTTTACAATAAATTGTGTAACAATAAAAGCTTATACTATACTATACTAATTATTATAAATACCTTTATGTGTGTAACAAAAGACAATAAAAACAATGACAGTATTAACTAATAAAATACATTTATATGACTAATGAGCGAGAGACTTGTTTTTTAAAAGTATTTTGATTATCACAGAAAAAATTGACTTTATCACAGTAGTTATTTCCCAGTCTCAACATTTCAGATAAAGGAGAATGATAACCATAGTTGGTTGAGTGATATGGTGTAAAAAATAGCTTTTTTTGTCTAGTGGACCTCTGTGGAACGTTGAAGTTGATAAGAGATAGAATTTCCGGACAATCAATGAGACCAGATATAATTTTGAATAGATAAACCAATGTCGCAGTTGTTCTTCTATCCTCAAGACACGACAGAGATAATATACTCATCACTTCACTGTAACTGTATTCACCTATAACCAACCCTAGTTTGTATGCCATGGTCCTTAGAAATTTATTTTGCACATTTTCTAATTGTTGTTTATACTTATGGTAGTAGGGACTCCAGATGATGGTGTTATACTCTATGATAGGGCGTACTAAAGAGCAATATAATACTTTGGTTGTGAATGGAGAAAGATTGGTTGATGATCTCACAATAAAGCCGAGCATTTTTAGAGCTCTCATAGAAACAGAATTCACATGGTTGTTGAAACAAAGCTTGGCATCTAACAATATACCCAAATCCTTACACTCTTCTTTACATTCCAACATTTCATCATTCAAAAAGTATTTAAATTTGATTGGTGATCGAGACCTACTGAACATCATTGAGTAGCATTTCTTTGTGTTGAGATAAAGACAGTTTGCTTCACACCAATCAGAAATGGAGTTTATATCACTCTGAAGAAGATTAGCATCATGGACACTTTCTACAACCTTGAAAATTTTCAGGTCATCGGCAAATAACAAGATTTTTGAATTAGTGATATTTGAGCTAATGTCATTGATAAAAAGGCAGAACAACAAAGGGCCACAATGTGATCCCTGTGGTACACCTGATTTTACAAAAAGAGGCTCTGAAACTGTACTATTCACTCTAACTGATTGAGAGCGTCCAATTAGATAACTGCTTATCCAATCTAGAATGTTACCGGAGAAACCAATGGCAGATAATTTTTTTATCAATAAGTTATGGCTGACCCTATCAAAAGCTTTTGAGAAATCAGTGTAGATAGCATCTACCTGCACCGACCTCTCAAGTGCTTGTGTTATATAGTGCTGATAATACAATAAGTTTGATGCTGTGGAACGTCCGGATGTAAATCCATGTTGCTCTTGTAAGATCAAGGGTCTACAGACATTCATTAATATTTTGGCAACAAGCTGATCTAAAACTTTTGGAATAGCTGATTGAATACATATTCCCCTATAGTTTTCAACTTTTTCTTTCGGTCCACTTTTATGAATAGGGCAGATGAAGCTCCGTTTCCAAAGATCAGGGAACGTGCCACTGGTCAGTGATTTATTGAATAAAATGAAAATAATCTTAGCTTGGAAAAATTCAAAAAGGAAATGAAGCATTACAACCTCAGTTAGCGTTTCTATTCCGATGAAGAATTTCAACAAGTCATTTTCGAAGAATAATCTTTCTTCTTATGTTGTACTGAATACTGAATATTATATACTCAAATGCACATATTTATACTTTTTTTTTCATTTCATTCATTTCTCTTGTCTCCATACTTATTATTGTTTTTTAAACTTCAATTTTCAATCGTGCGTACTGTCAATTATCCTCTTGTGATTGAATGCCCCTCATGCATATGAAACATGACGAGCTGCCTCTATTCCTTTGTTTCATTGCCTGCAGCTAAGGTATTCGTATACAGCCCTATTTTGTTCAGGTGTACTCTTAATGTACAGAGCCCAGGTAAGTAACCCCCTAACATTTCTTAGTTCTCTTCTCAGTTTCCTCATTCATATTTAACCGATTGAAATGAACATAAATCTGTGCTCATGACTTTCCGTCAGTTTGTCTGGGTAGTATCAGTGCTACCTCCGCATTTTTACTATTTGTAGATGTTGGTTCCAGGTCACCAGGGATCTATTATCAATCACTCCCAGATATTTGTAATGATGTTGCTTGATGTAGTGAACAATGTATTGCTTTGTACCATTGAACTAATCTTTCTATCGAAGTACAGCCTATTGAAAATTCTTTAAATAAGGTTTCTTACTTAATCAAATCACTTATTTGAATTATTGTTAGCTCGAGGTGCGCTTGCTAGCAGATCAATCAGAGCAAGCTGTCCTGTTACAAAAAGAAGGGCTCAAGATATACTTTGCTCTTACTCAGTATGTTTTACCTTTGGACTTGATCAGCAAGGAAGCTTTCGCCCAGTGGATGGAAATTTGTAGGCAGGTAGGTGTTAATTTTTTTAAATCATTATTGACTAGACAGATAAAATCTCAATAACCAGTTTTTGTTTACGAATTGAAAGAGACATTTTAGTTTTATCATATCAAACTAAACAAAAAAGTAACTGAAAAAAAGGAATTACCGTAACAAGTCTTTGAAATATTTGTGTTTTTGAAAAAAACTGTTGATTTAACACAGTTTTACTGTGATTAAATGCTTTAGACTAGAACTTAATAGCTTTGAGTTGTTCCTAAACCTTTGATTAGACTCTGTTTTTTTTTCGAATGGAACAAACACCCTGTGAATAAAGCCATAGCAGAATAGGCCACATAATTTACTCATAAGGCTCATTTCTTAACAACCTCACAGATAACGGAAATCAGTGGGAGTGAGATCTGCTAACCTTGCGCCTCTCCAGCAATGTATCTGTTGCAATTTTCCTCGTACTTAAGTGAAGATTCTGAACTGCTCACGACGCCATCGCTTTTTTTCATTCTCTTCTAAGTTTTTTCACTTCTCAGTAGGAGATTACAGCCGGGTATCGGCCTCCCCCCCACTACTATGACGTAATAATGGCATTTTAATGACTTATGATGACACTTAGATGGCCTTGAAAATTGTGTCTGGTGTATAGGTGTGAATAACGCCATATGAACATCACCCTCCACCAATTCTGACAACCACTGACATCACACGGCCCCGCGCTGTGTGTAAGACCATATGACCTTGAACATGGGAGGTTGGCCTTGAGGTTCGACCCTGTCTCCGGTTCGCGACCTTAGGTTTGACCGGCAAGGACGCCCTTGAGCTATGTGCGTTCAAAGTGACCTTGGTTTGACCTTGAAGGAGGTCCTTAAGCTATGTGCGTGCAATATGACCTTAAACGTGGAGTTTGACCTTGATATTAAGGGATAGATAGCATACAAGGTAAAGGAAACATTTGACATTGTCCTTCATGTTTACTCTGGACAAGTCTGATCAGAGCGACCCAACTAATGAGCGGTGCTTAACCTAACCTAACCGGTGTCTTCAGTAAAGACGCCCGAAGAAGCCATTGTATGGCGAAACACGTGTTGCGTTTTTGTAAAATTGTTTAGTGAATATCTCACAATAAAGTGTTTATTGAATACGTTAGTTATGGATTTTCATCAAGACTAGTAGTCAATATCATTATTTTATTATGGTTAATTATGATTTTCGAAATTTAATACTTTCAAGACGTTCCTAAAACTTGAACTAGACTCTGTTTTTGAGTCTATATTATTGTTTTTTTTAAATTATTCTCCACATATATTTCTTTCAAATTAAGTTTAGTTTATCCAAATATATTCAATCCCAAATTTTTTTTATATTTACAAGTTACGGAGGATTTGCAAACATTCTGAACAATTAAACTTTGGGCAATGATATAATCCTTGATAATACAGGATGTATCAACAATGTGGGAGAAATTAGTCTGCTTTACTGTTTGAGATGAAGAAAATATCTTAAATAAAAGTTGTTGGGAGGAATGAAAGATATGTTCATTAATGGAACACTTAGTTGGTTACCTTCTAAAAATTGTTTGTACTAGATGGGTCAGAAGTCATGATGGCAATTATGTCGCAAAGTGGATTCATGCAACACCCAATATATTCTATTCGATCAAATGAAAATTTTTCAGACAAATATCTTTGGGGATAGTATTTTTTTCGTTTCCTTTTCATAATTTTATCAAGTGGCGCTTTTTCCATACAGGAGTAATCAAAACTCCATCATTTATTCCTCATTTTTTTTTTTTCAAATAGAACGTACACCCTGTGAATAAAGCCTTTGCAGAATAGGCCACACAAGACTCATAAGGCTCTTTTTTTGACAACCTCCCAGATAACGGAAATCAATAGTGGTGAGGTCTGCTAACATTATAGCCTCTCCAGCAATGTATCTGTTGCAATTTTCCTCGTACTTATGTGAAAATTCTGAACTGCTCACGACGCCATCGCTTTTTTTTATTCTCTTCAGAGTTTTTTCACTTCTCAGTAGGAGATTATAGCCGGGTCTCTGCCTTCCCCCACCACTATGACGTAATTAATGGCATTTTGATGACTTATGGTGACATCAAGATGATCTTGAAAATTTCGTCTGGTGCATAGGTGTGAATAACGACATAGAAACATCATCCCCCACCTCCTTTGACTGACGTCACAAAGTCCCGCGCTGTGTGATGAACTTGAACATGGGAGGTTGGCCTTGAGATTCGACCCTGTCTCCGGTACGTGACCTTAGGTTTGACCGGTAAGGACGCCCTTGGTTTGACCTTGAAGGAGGCCCTTGAGCTATGTGCGTGCAATATGACCTTAAACGTGGAATTTGACCTTAAGATTAGGGGGTAGATTTCAAACAAGGTAAAAGCAGCATTTGACATTGTCCTTCATGTTTACTCTGGACAAGTCTGATCAGAGCGGCCCAATCAATGAGCGGTGCTTAAAACTTTCCATTTCCTGGAAACCATCTTTCAGAAAAAACTCGTACGCTTCTAGAATCAGGATATTGAAATGCATACATTCTACTGGTATGGAAATTTGAATCAATTCTGATATTTAAAATCACCCTGGGAACATTTGAAAGTTATAAAAGTTCTTGTTTTGGGAGTATTGATATTCATACAGCCTAGAGTTGGATAAATGACTATTCTGTTGTGCAAAAGTACCACATTTCAATACAAAAATATTACTTCAAAGGTAATAGAGCGTCCGGTACCACCAGCAGCTCTAGAACCCGACGAAGACGAAAGATCGGACCTGCCATGGTGGAAATGCAAAAAGTGGGCATTGCACATCATCTATCGCATGTTTGAAAGATACGGCTCTCCCGGACACGTCACCAAAGAGTATAACGAATTCTCCGAATGGTATCTTCATACGTTCAGCTCCGGTATCCTCAACGTGCTCCTGAGAGTCCTAGACGGCTATCGGGGAAACCAGTGGATACCCCAGAGAGTGTTGCAGCAGACTCTGAACTACATCAATCAGGGAGTTTCTCACGCCCACACATGGAAAATACTCAAACAGCACATGCCTGTCATCATACAAGACGTTCTGTTTCCTCTGATGAGCTACTCCGCAGAAGATCACGAGTTGTGGACAGTGGATCCTCATGAATATATACGTGTCAAGTTCGGTGAGTACTTTGATCTTTTGTTCACTGTTATGTTGTCCACGGTTTTCTTTAGTTTGCTCTGTTTGTTTGGGCCAAATTTAGTACTCGTAGTTGAAGTTTGACCCCCTTCCTGTTGACAGATTGATCTGAAATTTGATACACACATTTAGTTCTGATGATAATACAATTTAATAAATTCTGTATCATTGTAAATCCAAGATGGCCGCAGCTACAAAATGGCGGATCACATATTTTTTCACAACTACCTCAATGTGGGTATCAAATGACAGGGCTCGACTAGTAGAATAGTACTACACTTTTAAAAAGATGCAAATTCAATATGGCCAGAGCTACAAAATGGCAGAATATATATTATTAGGGTGGATAAAAATTAGAAACTAAAAACTTGAAAATAAAATAAGTAGTAAAAAAAATTTGTTGAACGGTTTTTTTGAAAAAAAAAAAGATGATGTAGATAATGTACTAAAAAATAATTGGGAAGGTTCAAGGTAGCAGTCATCACATCACTCTCCTTAGCAGTATACGGTATTGATCAGATAATAAAATAATAGTAGTATTTACATATTTACTCAGGTTACGCTACGCCCAAAGATTTTATTATTTTATCAGATCAATACCGTAGATTGCTGAGAAGAGTCGTGTGATGACTGCTAATTTATGACCTTCTGAATTATTTTTTTGTTTTTAGTGCATTATCTACATTATCTTTTTTTTTTTTTCAATAAAACTTTTTAACCGTAAAACGTTTTGTTTTTACTTATATTACGCAAAAGAAAAAGTATTTTGGAATAACTGCTTTTATTGTATTCAAAATTGCCCGAATGGCGTGATAAAAGTAAAAGTTGAATTTTTTTGAGATATTCATCTGTTAGTGGGAAGCACTGTGTCATTTTGTAAAGCATTTGTCTGTCTGGAGATTGTTATTTGTGCATCTTTTCCAGACGTGTTTGAAGACTTCGTATCGCCTGTCACAGCCGCACAAACCTTATTACACTCTTCATGCAAAAAACGCAAGGAAATGCTACAGAAAACCATGGTGCTACTCAATCAAATCCTCACCAACCCCGCCACCGAGGCTCCTCAAAAAGACGGAGCCCTGCATATGATCGGAAGTTTGGCTGATGTTCTCCTCAAAAAGAAAATGTATCGCGATCAATTGGACCATCTGTTCGTTAAATTTGTTTTCCCCGAATTCAACAGTGACAAGTAGGTATCAGACTTTCCCTTTTCCGACTTTCAGTTCTAATTGTTTTTCATATACAGGGGTCACATGCGAGCGAGGGCATGTTGGGTCATGCATTTCTTTGCCGAGTTTAATTACAAACACGACGAGATTCTGTTTCAAGCTATATCACTAACCGTGCATGCTCTGCTATACGACAAAGATTTACCGGTGAAAGTTGAAGCCGCAATAGCTTTGCAATCCTTGCTCAACTTCCAGGAAAAGGCACATAAAGTCATCGAGCCGAAAGTGAAAGAGGTATGTACGACAAATTGATTTCATTGTATTCAGCAGATAATTGTATAATTTCAATTCCTTTTAATTCCTCAGATTGCTCTAGAGCTCCTGACTATAATCAGGGAAACAGAAAATGAAGATGCAACAGGTGTCATGCAAAAACTCGTTTGCGTCTACACCGAGCAGTTGATCCCTATTGCGGTGGAGATTTGTCAGCATCTGGCTACCACTTTCAACCAAGTCCTGGATACAGACGAGGGATCTGACGAGAAGGCTATCACGGCCATGGGTTTGTTGAATACAATCGAAACCCTCTTGACTGTCATGGACGAACGTCCAGAAGTTATAAAGATGCTCGAACCGACAATTCTTCCGGTTATTGCGCACGTGTTGCAGAACGAGGTACACGAGTTCTACGAGGAAGTTATGGCTTTGATTTACGATTTGACCAGCAAACAGATCTCGTACGAAATGTGGAAGGTGTTCGAGTTGCTCTACCAGGTAAGTGGGTTATTTATTAAGACATTAACATACTTTGGTGAAGGCACCAATGACATCGCACGTTTTTTGAAAAGAAAAAACCGGGCAAATGTAAGTTCAAGCAAATTTATTAAACACAATAAAGACTTAACTTCAGGGTTGGGTACGTAAGGAGTATGTAAGTAGGAGATTACAGCCGGCTCTCGGCCTTCCCCCACCACTATGACGTACTTAATGGCATTTTAATGACATGATGACATCTTGAAAATTTCGTCTAGTGTATAGGTGTGAATAATGCCATAGAAACATCATCCCCCACCACTTCTGACATTGACTGTCGTCACACGGCCCCGCACTGCGTGTAAGACCATATGACCTTGGACACGGGACCTTGGTTTGACATTGAAGGAGGCCCTTGTGCTATGTGCGAGCAATATGACCTTAAACGCGGAATTTGGCCTCGATCACAGGATAGATTGCATACAAGCTAAAGGCAGCATTTGACATTGTCCTTCATGTGTATGTACTATGGACAAGTCTGCTCAAAGGGGCCCAACTAATGGGCGGTGCTTAAAAATTTCCATTTTCTGGAAACTGTCTTTCAGAAAAAACTCGGGCTAGAATCAGGATATTGAATTGCACCGGGCAAATAAAACTTCAAGCTACTTTATTAAAACTTCAGGGTTGGGTACGTAAGGAGTATATAAGTAGACTTCTGGTTCTTGTCAAAAACCGTATATTGGTCAAACGGGAGGAACCCTTTTCCACAGAATAAAAGAACATAGAAGTAGTTTCTTAAGTATGGAGGCTTATTCCACATTTAGATAGGTAGATAGATAGATACTTTATTAATCTCTTTAGATTGTATTTACAACATGAGACATGTTAAACGAAGTACGAACATTAACAATACCTCCAGTTCACATTTATAAGGTGAAATACATGGTATTGAACATATTAAAAGCTAATTACAAGTTAATCACAAACGATCATCAAAATTATCAGTCATTAAGTAGGAAGAAGGTCATATGACACTATCAGGTAAATGTTTTCAGAATTTATTGGTCAACTGAATCAAAGGATTGTAGATATGTTCATGTACCCTCCACTTCTATTCGTTTTGAGTTTCCAAGGCATCGAAAAATATATGTAATAAGAATCAGTGTTGCAAAAAATCCCAATGTTTTTTTATCGAATCGTAATTTTTTTTGTGAATTTTTGAATTTTAGTAATATCTCATCAAAGATTACTCAGAATGTATAAACGACTCGCGCCGGCGAAACGTCAGGAAGAAATTCCAAAAACTACGGCCTTTAAACTCTAAAAATAGTGACACTGATTTGTGTATTCTTCAATAATTTGTATTTTTTTATTATTTACTCATGTAGGTAATATGAACTAATAGTTGTTTTTGATGTTTTAAACTGTTTGTGTTTTTTAGAGTTTAATTTATGATAAAATAAGGATGATACTTTTAAATGAACTTATCTTTTATTTTTAGATTTCCTGACGAGTTTTTTCAGTTATTTGTTTCCACGACTTGTTTTAGAATCTTTCGATTCAAATGGTCGCAACCCTGATAACAACCATTACTGATTTCAGGTATTTGTGAAAAACGCCTACGACCACTTCACAGACATGATGCCTTCCCTACACAACTATATTTGTGTTGACACGGATGCCTTCCTTTCTGACGAAAATAGGCTGATGGCCATCTACAACATGTGCAAACTGATCTTCAGTAAGGATTGTGGTGAGGATCCCGAATCTCATGCCGCCAAACTTTTGGAAGTAGTGCTTCTACAGTGCCGCAAGAGAATCGACCAGGCTGCTCCGATGCTAGTGGAACTCGCCGCCACAAGGCTGCTTGGGGAGGTCAAAACTAGCGAGTTGAGGACAATGTGCCTGCAAGTGTTAATAGCCGCTTTGTACTATGATCCTCAGCTGTTGTTTTCTGTGTTGCAGAAGATGCCAAACTTCACCAACCACTTCATCAAACAGGTATGATTACGTTAAAAATGTATTCAATTCATGTTTATTTAATTACCAATGGTGAACACTTAATTAAAAAATAGATAACTCAACCTATTCAAATGGAGTAATACAAGTCTACAATGTTTATTAAATTATATAATAATCATATGGAGACATCTTGAAATTATTACAGAATATGGGACATTCTTCCAGAATAACTTCATTGATATAAGAAAACTAGCTGACCCGGCAAATGTTTTGCCACATGAATTATTTCTATCAGAACAAAACACTTACAAATAATATTAATCTCTTAATGCTATAGTGTGTACAATATTTTTCGTTAGTCCATGTTGAGCTAACAAAAGCTGGATGGTTAGCCCACTTGAGAGAGTATCATGCATGCTCTCAAGTGAAAAACATGGTGTGCTCAAATCCAAACCACAAACGGACATTGTTTGGCCTTGGGATATATTAATAGTCATTGCAAATATGCCAATCTAATTGGAAATTTATTTATTTTATTATTACAACGGCATTGCCAATTTTTTACACATTATTACATCTATATTCTTAAATACAATATACAATTCCATATACAATAT
>WOGL01001527.1:0-11216 GCA_015342145.1 Leptinotarsa rubiginosa | reverse complement strand
TATGTTCCATATAATATAAAATTTATCTACAGCCCTATCCACAGTTCCATATAACACACTATCCCAATCAGTATCTCTAACTCGTTCACTCATATTAGCATAAGAAAATTAGCTTTTTTGTATACATATAAATCTTGGTTCTAATAATTCGTTCACACGTTCTTTTTCACGTTGAATTTTTATAGTGATTTCTAAGGCAGGATGATAAATATCTTCCTTGACAAATGATAAAGAATCCCTTTGCACAGTACAATTATTTATATTACCTTCAGAAGTGATTATCAAGTCCAATGTCGACTGGAAATATCTTGTTGTCATGTCTCTTAAACATTTGCACCAATCTAAGAGAACAACATCCGTGGAATGTGCATTTACTGCTAGGACGCAGTAACGCACGATTCGTTCTGGACTTCGAGATATAACTTCCGCAGTAAACGCAAATACCGCTGATGATGTATATCGCAGTAGTAGACGAAACGTTTGGTACTTCAGGTTCCATTTTTCCACATCCTAATAGCCCAGATTTTGTACTTTTCAAACGTGACTCCGGTCGTGAAAACCTATGTTCCTATATTTGCACTCATATTCTATGTCTTTTCTGAAAATCGTTTTTTCGTTTTTAATTATTATCACTATACTTTCTTAGATACATACAAATAAATATGAAATTCCTATTTCTCAAACCAATTGATGAATTGTTTCAGTAATGTATCCGGCTCGAAGGACCATAACATGTTTATCCATGATAATAATTATACAATTTTCACAATAAATTTTATTCAAGACCAGTCCAACTGATGGAGATACCGTGTCGAAAACGAGTCTTGAATAAAGTTATTTACGAAAATTGTATAATTATTATCATGAATAGAGTTATTGATTCCAGAAAGTAATGGACCAGTGTATTCATAACATCTTTATGCAACTTGAATAATTTCAGCTGAATTATTTTTCTGGTAAACTGTAAGGTAATATGTATTATAAACAAACAAGTGAAATCATTTTTTATATTAAATTATTTTTATTTATTATATTATTATTATATTATATTTATATTTTCAAATATTTACATCAAAATTCAGGAAAGAATTTCAGATTGGCCAATATTTCAATGAAATAAATATATTTTTGCAATGAATCCTCTATTATTCCAAATCAGTAACGCATTACAATTTATAATCCATTGTTTTTTGTCAATTTTTTTTTATATTTGAGGTCATCTCGTAATGTACAGAAATTTGATATGGTCTCTTTTGGAAAGAAGAATGTGATAGTCGGCAAAAGAAAACATATCAGGTTAAGTTCCGCAAGGGTGTATTCTTGGGCCCTCGTGAACAAATATTTTGTTAACATGGAAATCTGTAAAGCATAAATGTATTTCACATTTGATTTTCATCAGTGAATAACAGCTCGATAGACCATAAATCAATATTTCATTCAATTGGTAATTTTGTCAAAAATACATCTTCCACTGAATTCTCTCAAATCTAATTTAAGGCATTCAGGCAAAAACAATCATTGTTAAGGATGCTTTGAATTTGACAAAATATCGATCATATGGTTTGATTAAATCCAGAAATTAAGCTCTCTCGGAGCACTTCTCCCATTGCCTTCTCTGTTTTGTCATATTTTCGAACTAAATATAAAATTCCACACACTATGATTGACGAGTCTGAAATATAATTCAAATACAGCTTACTCCGGCTATGAATAATGTATTCTTTTATAAATGGAAGTGAATCTCCAAAATTTATATATCCTCTTTAGAAATAATAATGCAAATAATTTAAAATTTCCATTATTACACCATAACGATCAAGATTGTTCTGAAAGTATGTCTTATACGACCAGATCCATTCACTTTTGGTTTTTCTTATGTGGTTGTCTATCTATGCTAGATATGATAGAAAAGTATATGAGACAATTTAAGGAAGGCAAAAATAAATTATTTCAAACAGAAATTATCTAAAGTAGTCATCCCGCTAGACGATTTGAAATATGTTCATTTGCTGAAATAAGAGATGTAGGTATGTGTCCACCTTCGTTAATTCGATAAATTTTCAGGTGCATTTTTGGTTCCGTACTGCCTCATGTTGGTTATCGGAGGAATTCCTTTGTTCTACATGGAGTTAGCTCTAGGACAATTCAACAGAAAAGGTGCTATAACATGTTGGGGAAGGTTGTGCCCTCTTCTTAAAGGTGAGACAAAGCACGTTTATGCACGTTTGTTTGAAGGCGATTGAAAATATTTCATGATGAATTACATTAGTTCGGACTTCCATTGTCTGATATTATATAAAATAAATTGAAATCCTCGAAAGAACTGAAAAAGAAGAATTAAAAAAAATTGCTGAAAATAACAATTATATTAAGCAAAAAAACCTGAAATGAAATTATAGTGAAACAAAATACAAGTAAAAATAGAACAACTGAACAAAAAATAAAAAATAAAAATTTAAGAGATTTCAAGCCAAGTTGCTTCACAACGTTTCAATTGTTGGTATCGACAATCGTCTTCGGGTGATGACTGGACTGATTCCTCCGAGAGATGACTATTCGAGTACTTTCACTTTCTTCTCTTTCCTTTTTCCGCTTCACTGGTTTAGTGGGAGATGACCGTTTGGCGGGAGTTGATCATTTTTTGCTTCATGATGGGTTCCATATGTTGTGTATCTCTACGCTTGCTTGGCTGAATACGTTGTTGGACAACATATACGCGGCTTCTTTGAATTTCCTCCTAAACCAATGTTCCTCTCTGTGTATGATCTCAGCTTGGGACGACTCCACCAGGCCACCAAACGCGGACTGCAATTCCAAGAATTGTATTTACCGGATACCCTGTGAGGGCGGAAAATCCTATATCGGTGAAACTAAGAGGTCATTGAATGTTCGCATTGCCGAGTACAAGAAACACACACAGCGAGGAGAAACCAGCAAATCAGGAATAGCAGAGCATGTTTGGACCCATCAACATAACATCGAGTGGTCCCAAGCTGAGGGCATCCACAGGGAGGAACATTGGTTTAGAAGGAAATTCAAAGAAGCCGCGTACATGTTGTCCAACAACGTATTCAACCGAAGACGAATATGGATACCAACAATCGAAACATCGTCAAGTAACTTGGCTTGGAATCTCTTAATTCTTTATTTTTTATTTTTTGTTCAATTGTTCTATTTTTACTTGTATTTTATTTCACTATTATTTAATTTCAGGTTCTTTTGCTTAATATAATTGTTATTTTCAGCTATTCTTTTTTAATTCTTCTTTTTCAGTTTTTTCAGGGATTTCAAATAATTTTATATAATATCAGACAATGGAAGTCCGAACTAATGTAATACGTTTATGCACGTTTTTGTAATTTCATTAGATGTGTTGAAGTGGAAGTAAATATCCAATATTCATGTATGGTTTGAATAAAAAAAGAGGAGAATTCACGGAACAGCACTCTAGAAAAGGGAGGGGCGAACCGCGGACCCGTGTCCGTTACTGATGATGCCCAGCAGGCTGAAACAGCTGTCTACCGTTGGCTCTCAAATTGAAATCAAATTGGGAATGATCGGAATAGTACTCTAATATTTATCTATCCATTTTCATGGAATTATTTTCCAGCAGCTTGATTGCATTCATCTTTTTTGATTTAATATCTTCTCTAGAAACATGTGGATTCGTTTTCCGGTGTCATTCCAGGAGAGCTTCCCAAATTTCTGCTAACGCAGTTGTCGGGTTTAAAGATTAGTCAAACCACCATAGCCGACACAAAAACTTGGCAAGCTAACTTGGCTAACTAATTCGTATTGATGATCTTGTCGAATTGTCTGTCAAACTGTCACGAAATATTTTTTTCAAACTTTTTTAATAAAATAAAACAATTTCATAACTTTCACAATTGCAATGCTTGTGCAAAATAATCTCATAGACGTTCATGCATGCTTGTACAAAAAGATTGCTTGTCAAGCTTTCAGTTAGATGTGTAGCCACGTTTAATTTATGGAAGCTCATTTATCATTTATTTAGGTAACTTCTGGAGACATGACAGGTAATCATACTGCAGTTTAACTACAGAACCGTATTTGCCCTTCTTACAACAATATTATTCAATTTCTCAATCACAACCATTTATGCGGTTTTGAATATAACTATTTATGATTATGTGCTCCATTTTACAAATTGTCCTTTCCGTTAGTTACTGTTTAACTCTGCTCATGGCAGAAAAATATGAATTATACGAACTAATGGTATGCAAGACATGTAGTGATTCCTCATTAGGTTAAAATTTGGACAAAATTGTCTGCCAATATTTTGCGATTATTTCAAACACATGTTTCAGCTATTCTAATTTATACTCTTCATAAATATTGTATTTAAAATGTCATGAGCACACGTGGGCTCATGATATACCTATATACATCTTTCGAAATTATTTCTCTTACATACGAGAACAGTTAAAACACTATCATCATTTCAGGTATAACGAACTAAGATAATTTATTTCATACATTATGAATACCTTGCGATTTGATCTTCACTAACTTCATTTTTAAAAATATATCATATATCAAATCAAATCAAATTTATTCATCGCCGAGGTCCATACAAATGTATAAAAGACACATCATATAAACTTATTGGACTAGTCATAACAGAACCTATAAAGTTTGTGTAATGAAAGTGTAGCTCATGAAACTACTTTGGATCTTCATCAAGTAATGGCCGAATCAATCAGAAAATAAAATGATTTAATTAGGATGATGTAAACGTTCATCCAGAACAAGTTTGGAAATAAGAATAAGTAGTTTCGTTGAATTCCTTCTAGGAGGTTTATCACCATCATTATGCCTTCATTGAACTCATTAAACTTCAATATCAAAACAATATCGATATCAAAAACATGATTGCAGCAAGTTCCACCTATTGATGAAAAGTATCCACTGGCAGTCGAGTTTGCCTCTAAATTTTGAAATAACGACTTTGGCAGGGTAGATGCTGTGAATAACGACTATATAAAATGCTCGTATTTGCAAATTCGTAAAGTGGCAGAAAAGGAAAAAAGCAATTTAAAACCTCTCAACACTCGTCCTAAAGAATCATGAAATCTGTTACGGTCGAATAACCATTCTTTCGAACATTTTAGCTTTGAATAAATTGATGGATGAAGTCGTAGTACTACGTCGTAGGAAATCATCATGTAAAATGAGAATTAAAACTTTCAGTCGAAAGTTTAATAATTTAATATAACTGGCTGATACTTGATGAAAATCTATATTAAAATTAATTAATAGAGTTTATTGTATGATTTTCACTATAAAGGGTTTTACAAAAGTCGCGATACGTGTTTCGGTATACAAGCATAAACTATGCTTGAGAAAGCTATTGTATAGCGAAACACGTGTCGCGGTTGTTGTATTTTGTAAAACCCTTTATAGTGAAAATCATACAATAAACTGTATTGATTAGTTTTAAAAGTTTAATGTATGTAAGTTTGAAAATGTCCTTATAGGACAAAACTGCAGTACCGTTAGTTACAAATAAAAACGGTAAAAACATAGAAAGTTTCAATTCACATTTTCCATTTTAGCTTTGATTTTACTAGTGAAAGAATTTTGTGAAATTCTACTGTTCGTTCATGATATTCCGTTAACAAAAATTAGGTATAAGTCTTAGACTGCGGTGGAGGGTCGACCTAACCTAACCTAACCTAACCTAGACTTTGCCCATAATTTTGTTTGAATATTGTTAGGGCTAAACATGGAATTTTCAGTTCACATAAAACATACCTAAAAACTACCGAGAAAACAGCCTGTAAGTGTTTCGCATTATGCTTCATTTTCTGACATTAGTCTCAATCGAATGAATCAATAATGTGAATCACTTTGATGATATGAATTACTGTGATGGTGTGAATTACTGTGATAATTGTGCGATTTGTGAATTGTCCATTAAAAACTAGTGAAAATCCTCAAAATTTACAAAACTCGCAGTTTTTACTTCTTTATGAATACTTAAAATTTTCTGGAACTGTTCCTTTAGAAGAATAGGGTATTATATTCAAAATCCTTCAAAAGGTCATGTCAATTGAAAAAAATTGGGTTTTTCCTTGAAATAAAAGTTATTTTCAAAAGGCTATGCTAAATAGTCATACATCTTATAGGTCTTATATAAAAGTTGAAAAATATTGAGAACTGCAAACCGTATTATTGCATGATCATGATGAAAATTGGCAAATTTATCGCAACTACTGAAATTTCTGCAATAAAAAAATCGAATCGACACACGAAACCTGAAAAAAAATATATAATTGTATCAATTTTGGAGCTTTGAACTTCACAATATCTTAAAAATGAATACCTATATCAAGTGTCATGAAAGCCAAACTGAAAAAATCATAAAATAAATGGAAGGGGAATTTTTATTTTCATTTTCACTTTGGAAAATGTTTCCAAAACCACAATACATGTTTTGCTGTATAATAGCTTCCTCGAGCAGGATTGTTTGCTCGGGTGAGCTATTGTATAGCGGAACACGTGTCGCGATTTGTGAACCTTTAATAGTGAGAATCAAAATGAAAGTTTCATCAGTAAGTTTTGAAAAGTGCTCTCGCAAAATTACTGTGCACCTTTGAAGCATTCAATTCGTTATTAACTTGTGGTATTTACGAATTTTGCCTATAAATAAAATGAATTAATTTCACGAATATCTCGTATACTCAGGCTTTCTTTGCAAATGGTCGACATTTTGCAAAGCAGTAGAGAAAGCCGATTTATTGACTTATTGATTCATCAGAAGTAGCAGTAACTTTTCTGGATGAATTACACTTGAGCAGATTTCTGTTGATCTACATTCAAATATTTTTTTTTGCTATAAAAGATTAAAAGCCCAAACACAACAAGAAATAGTAATAATCAAAAAATCGCTGAATGTGCAAAGCAACCAGACAGTTATTGTCAATATACAGAAGTAGTGTTGATCTGAAACTATTTTCAATAAATCGACAAACCATTATCAATTATTCCTTTCTCAAATTGAAATGGGTGTATTTTTAGTAGAGATTAGTTTTTGAAAAAAGAGGTGTTTGGGGAAGTGAAAGCTAAAACGCTTTCTTCCCAGAAACTGGTCTCCCCTAAAAAAATACCCTTCTCAATTTAAATAAGATTCCTGTAGCTGGGATTGAATCAAATAAGCGTATGAATGTCTTTAAGTACTTTCATCGTAACATGAGTAGATTTGTCTCATCCGTGACATAAAGTGCATCATCTTTTGATATTATCCAAATAGGTGCTGAAGAGGCAATAAGACAAGTGCCTTATTCCGAAACTTCGAAGTCCACCATTGAGGATGATAGTGTTCAATGTAATATATATTATATTGTGTAGCGTGCCTATGAATGACATCTGATTCGATTCCACAACGAATGTTTGGAGTACAAACAGAATAGGTAAAAGTGGTTTTTGTATATTCCAACATTCATATGAAAATAGTTGTTGCCAAAATTTCGTGTAATTCAATGTTCATGTGGAAATAGTTGTTTCGGTTGGGCTTTTTCTTTGAGATGGAGATGGAGAAATAAAGCCAAATAGCTTTTTACCCTATTATTTGAAATTTTGAATCACCTAACCTTCGTCAAGAATTCAGCAGGTCTAAAAGTAGATTTAAATCAGTAAAAATTTTGCTAAATTTCCAAGTTGATTGTGATTAATTCTGAATGGATATTCACCTTTTCCAATCCCATTTCTAACGAGAATTTCCAGGAAAGGTTATACCGTATACATTTTCAAATTACCACACAGTACGTCAACTTGCTGATTGATGATTGTTTCGACGCTAATGGAAAAACATCGTCAAAACGAGTGCTGGTATTAATGTTTTAGTCACATTAAGGGTCATTTGGATCAAATATATAGGTACCCTGGACATGTTTTTGGTCTTATAATTTTGAAATGTGGACACTTAAGATTTTTAAAATATCTTTCAACATATATTCCCATTTTGGGCTAATTTCAATGAATACTTCTGGCAATATGAAATCCACTTAACTGAATATTAATATTTTGGAAACATGCAAGTCTTACGTTGATTGGATTATTATAATAATAGCACGAGAACTGAAACAGATGATATCATATGAGTTGCCTTCATACCTTCTCAAATTATTTTGCAGGAGTTCTTTGCTTTACCTTCTTCATATCAATTAGTTTGTAGAGCAAATTCATTAAAATTGATAAAATTGATTTTTTGAAAGAGAGCAGTTGGAGAACGTCTAAAGTAATCGAAGATGTTTCATTGAATAATTTTTTCAAATCATTCCTTTCTGTGGCATAAAAAAGACTTGTATATGTCTAGTGATGGGAATGTCATTATTTTGAATTCTCTAAAAATAAGTCTCTTAAAAATCTCTGAGCCCTTCACCAGTCAGTATTCGCATGTATTTTTTTTTGTGAATAGTAAATATGGTCCAAAGAAGAATATCATATTTTATGTGAGATTATATGAGTGAATGGAAAACTTTTTTAATGTTGAGAAATTAGTTACGCCTTTGTCGTAATAAACATAATGTGGATGATGTTTTTTCATGTTTGAGATGTGATAATGTCAGTTCAGTCTGTAGTCAAAGGTGAAGCCTCAAAACTTGACGTTGCAAGTGAACACAAGTATATCTTGAGAAATGCATTCAATGACAGTTTGTTAACTGTGAACCACTGAGCAATATCGCCAGCAAACGAAACGCTATGATATGGTTGGATGTATTTGTAAAGGTCGTTGATGCATATCAAAAACAACACTGGCCCCAAGACAGACCTTTGTGGAATGCCTAAATTGACTGGGTTCTGTTTAGATGGCTCATTGTTCTGAAAACGACTCCGCAAATACGACTTCCAGGCATTTCCTCTCATGCTGTATAGCAATAGTTTCTTAACCAGAAATTCTTGAGAAGCACAGTGGAATGAAAAACATGAGACTAATAATAAAAACTGGCCAGTATGGTCAGAGAACAATGGTTCATGAACCGATCGATATATCATCTAAATTACTCAAAATTCTAACAAGAAGTGTGCATTTGAAACTGTTATTTTTTCATTGGCATAGTATATTTGAATTTTTTTGTACTATAAGAGTTATACTTCAATGTTAAGGTTCAAAATATACCTCATACTATTAGAGTTTTCTAAATAAATGAAGTAATAAATGACATTCGAAAAAGTTAATGAAAATTAGGTGAATTGGTGAAAAATTTCAATTCTTAAATTTTCATTCGATACCTGAACAAACATTATTTTTCGTTCCTCACAACATCAAGTTGTTTGACAATATTTCCATAGATGACGTCATAGGACCGACATATTTGGAAAAATGGCTAAGGGGCCACTATGAATAAAAATAATAATCATTTTTTGAAGAGATAATTTTATAGTCCATCAAATAATCTGATGTAATACCTACACGTGAATCTATTTTGAATTCTTGAGTTGTTTATTTCGGCTGAAGATTGCGCTACCTGTTGTCCCAGGTCACTTTCAAATCAACTTCTCATTGAAAAAGTTGTGTCATCTGCATATGCACTGCTGCATGAACCCCGAATCCTCTTGATCATCAATGGCATCTATTATTGTCTGAACAATATCTATCTATCTGTCTATCTATCTATCAATTTCTAATTTCTTTTTGATTACCGCTTCAAAAATATTTGACATCAGTGTTGAAACTGAAACAGGGTGAAATTATTTGGAATATATTTTTTCTGAGAACTGGTATTATTTTTGCATACTTCATTTCATCTGGAAACATCCCTTCAGAAAATATATTGATTGCATATTCATTATTGCATTGTTTTCCAGCAATTCGATTTGGTGAACATTGTTTAGTCATATTTTTCCTTGTCATTTCTGATCCTTCCATTGCAAAAAAGTTATATATTTTATCACTCTGGCTTCATTCCGTTATCGACCTATGCAAAATACTTTCGTTGTACTTCTTTACTGTTTCTATTATAATTCTATCCTACTCTTGTTTGTATAGAACATAATTTCATTAAATTCTTCAGTGTACCGTGTATTATTTATTTCAAAAGAAAGCATGATCCATAAATTCACAGACATTTCTTATGAAAACATCTGTATGATCCAATTATGTCATCCAGTCCGATTCTGATGATTTTTTTTACCCTTTTCAGTATTTTTGGTGCTCACAAATTTCGCTGTTACTTTGTAATTGTTATTGTAATATAAATGACATTTCCAAAAACAATCTTTTAGATGTATTTCTTTCAGTTGATAACATTTCAGTTGAATCATAGTCCATGTCTCCAAAGAAGGTCATAAAATGGACTATAATTCAACTAAAATTTTATCAACTGAAAAAAATACATCTAAAAGATTGTTTTTGGAAATGTCTTTTATGTTACAATCAAATAATTGCCTTAATAGAAGATCAACTATTGATCACCTCAGTGAAATCTATGCCTTCCTGTTAGACATTAATAAAAATTTACATGATTTCCAAACCGGTAATAATTCAGGTTTTCACTAATATAATTCATAACATTTTAAATATTTTCTTTTTTGAATGAATCTCCTACCTCCCTATGGCAGAGTCTTACTTTCATTTAACAACAGCTCTTCACTTGTTTTCCTCAAGACTAATAAGGGTGTTGTCAATTACTTAATCTTAAATTGGACATATTTGATTTTGGGTTTTCTCATTGAGTTACTTATAGGACAGCAGATGTCTCTGATCACACTTGCACCATAACAGTTCTCCTTTGTTCCATAGTTTTATCATCGACAAACAAACATACTTTTTCAAACTGAATCACATGATAGCCGTCATTGTCAATTGTTTGTTGTCTCTCTATTTGTTCTTTAACCACGTGGCTTTTACCGGTAATCCATAATTTTAAACCAAATAAAGATTTTTAGTAAATTTTAATTCAAAAATATTTTTTAGATCCAGTGAGGAATCAACCTCTTTCAATGTAGTGACTTGTTTTATTGTATTGAGATGTTTCAATTGTTTAAATGTAACATTTTTTTCAACACGGCCATCCTCACTAACAGTAAGTTTGAGACTTTTCATAATAATTTTTATATTGTTTTACCATCATACAAATGTTATAGATTTTCCTTGAAGATGATAATACATTTCTTTGAAATATTGGAATAACTTGTGATATAAGAGTACACTTCCGTTCTGCTGATCACCCAAAAATATTTTCCAAGTTTTG